>CAJNIZ010043103.1:0-58722 GCA_905231905.1 Symbiodinium pilosum
ACGGGAATCGTGTTTTCACAACTACGAAGTCAAGACACAGTACACTGTGTATTTTGACATCGCACAGCCTCCTAGTCTGAGGAACCAAGACATGTCACGATGGGCGCAAAAGGCACAATTACCAAGTCAGCACGGGCAATCCATACAGACAGCTGTTCCCCTCAAGTTTGCCCTTGAGTCTGCAGACCTTTCCCGTGCATTGCGGCAATCATCCAGCTGCCGGATGAGCTGGTGAGTCATGCAGCTGCCTACGGTTTGGCAGCCACGTGCTAAGCCTTGGCAGCTGCACCCAGATAGTGCTATGCACACTTGCCACACAGTGGCAGAAACCTCCATCACCAGAGGTTTGCGGCCTGCATCGGAAGTCCATTGCTTCCTAGAGATCAGCCTTCTTTTTCTTTGGCTGCTTCCTGCTGCTGTTGCATCAGGTACCTCACTAGGATGCTTGACGCTTGGCAATAGCACAAACCACCAAGTTGAGCTGGCATAAGTTGCAGCATGGGCACAGCTTTTGCTGCATGGTCATCTGCAGGGTCTCCAGATTTTTCCTTTTGTCTTTCAGTACCTGTTGCAAAAGTTGATGGGCCATGTGCAGAGATGTAAATGCTTTCTTCCGTGTGGCAAAGACAATGAAGCTACTACTCTTTAAGTTTGGAAGTTCCAAATTCTTTGCCAATGCTACTTACAGAACTTAAAAAACCCCGACATTGCTAAGCATCGCGCCCCTTCAACTTTTGTGGCATTGTCGGCCAACAGCTTGCATCTCCTGCAAGTCATACGGAGAGCATGCAAGGTATGGCGAATCGGCCTCGATTACGCATTCCAGAGGTCTCAGTAGGTTACATTACACGGTTTAGGGTTTAGGGTTTAGGGTTTAGGGACTCCAAATCCTCTCAAAGTAGGGGTGCTAGCGTTTGGAGGTGTTTTTTCATGTTCAGAGCCCTACTTTTTGGCACATACGTGCCTGGGAGTCTCACTGATCCCCAAGAGGGCACCCCTCAACCCCTGTTGTAATCCCCAAGTATCATATTCTTAGGATACCCTCTTTTTGAGAAACCCTTACTATTATTGGTACCATTAATACTATCATGACTATTACTACCATTATGACTATTCTATTGCTATTATGACAGGTATTGCTATTATTACAAAAAAAACTACAAAACGTCGCGCTAGTAGGTCAACTGCAGCGCCCGCACCTGTTACAGAACTTGTGAGCTCTCTCCACGGACATCTCGATGAAATAGCCGGTGCCAACGTCCACGGTGACTTTCTTCCTGGGGGTTAAGATGGCGTCAGGCTTCCCTTCTGTGTCAGCCTGCAGGTGATCCCTATAAAGGTGTTTCCAAATAAATTGGGGGTCCTCTTTGGATGTATTGGGGCCCTCCATTTCTGGAAGCCCAAGCGCTTGTTTCGCAGCAAGAAGACGAAGTCTGAGTGTGCAGCGTTTCTGTCATGTGTCCGTCGATGTAGAGGGACGATGTCAGCGGAATCTTAGTGGGAGCAGTCATATGATATCCAACATACGAGCATCTTGCAGGAATCCCTGCTGCACTGCAAGTTCAGGAAAGCCAAACAAGGAATAACTCCAGATCACACAGGCGGAATCCCTCAAGCGATACCAAGTCCCCAAATGGCGACTTTTTCGCAATCAAGGGATCCAAAAGGCACGCGCAAGGTAAAGGGAGTTCGTATTTGAGAGCTCTCCCCACGAAGCACGCCCAGATTCCTCTATATCATTCCAAAATCCAAAAAGCTCAGAGCTGAGTCCCACACAAGCATCGCCTTCCCATGATTCTCTGGACAAAGTGATTTTAAGCTCTCCATAGACGC
Organism: Symbiodinium pilosum; assembly: GCA_905231905.1. Classification (NCBI taxonomy): domain Eukaryota; class Dinophyceae; order Suessiales; family Symbiodiniaceae; genus Symbiodinium; species Symbiodinium pilosum. Next base: position 1,834 of record CAJNIZ010043103.1, read on the forward strand.
CTGAAAGCGTGCCTCCACAGGAAAGGGGGCCCGAGTGGGGCTCGGGGCTTTGAGTGGAGCTGGGCCCATGAAGTGCATTGCCACGTCAAAACGCGGCCTTGAGGGTCCATCATGGTAGTACCAATCATGCTGGGGATGGAGCATGTCTTACGATACTGGGTATGACATACGTATCAGCTTTAAACAGAACAATCTAGTGCGGGACGTTGCTACTATTTCCCAGCCTCAGCCTCTCGTAGGGCTGCTTGATTGTTCAACTCGGTAGAAGCAACGGGGTAATATTGGGGTTAGATAAGGATAATGGAAAAGAACATGGAAACTAGTATAGTATATTGGGATTATATAGGGATAATGGGGAAGACACTGCATCGAGTTGCGTCGGGTGATGGGTCCAAAAACAGGGGCGCTTTGCCCAAGCACTTTTTGCTTTGGGGCTGCATGTGACAGGTGAAAAGAGAGGCCACTTGCATCTGCAGCCAGTAGCTTACATAAATATAATAGATACTGTAATAATATTCATGGTAATTAATAACAAGAATAAGAATCATACTAATCTTAGTACTACAAATAATGGGTTGAGGTTTAGAATCTAAATTCAAGGACCTAGACCCTCCTCCTACCCTCTATTAGGGCCTAAGTACCTACTATTAGGGACCATATATCCCCAACTAAGGGTACAAGGAGGGTCCTGGGAGCTTGTCAGTCTTCCTGGGGCTCTGGCCAAACTTCGGACCTCCTGCTCGAGCTGCTGTTTCACCTAAGTTTTCTTTCTCCTACCCCGACCCCTGGGAGGATCTAGAAAGTANNACCCTAATGGGGGTTCTACTTTCTAGATCCTCCCAGGGGTCTGGGTAGGGCGGGACGCACATCATTAAAAAACAAGAGAGTCGGAGTCTAAACTCCTAGTATTCCCCTTAATGGCCCCTATAGTCATCTCCTACATATTTCCCATATTATCTTCCCCTTTAAAGAGTTTGGACTGTAGCTTAAGTGGCTTTCACCTCTACCTACTGGTCTTGGGGATTTTCTGTGCCTGGGCTCCAGGCCATATTCAGCTGCTGGAGAGAAGCATGACATATGTGCTATAGTCTAAACTCCTTAAAGGGGGATTATATAGGGGGCTACTATAGGGGTTATTAAGGGGGATACTAGGAGTTTAGACAATGGCTCATATGGGGGTTCAAATGCGAGAATTCGTATTGTAGGGACCCCTGAAAGGGTACCCCAAGTTTTAGGAAATCCAAATTTATCAACCGCGCGTGTACCCACAAAACTAAGACACGGTCCTCATTGTAGGTGCCCTCAACATGAAGCCACGTTTATAACCCATCAACAATAATTGTATAGGGGTGAAATAGGGATTATATAGGGATGATATTGGGGTTCTATAGTATTCCTATTTTCCCTTATTCCCTAGCAACCCCCAGTAAGACACCAGGAGAGACAGTCCAAGTAGGCCTGTGACAAGGGAATGCCTCCCTGGTCCTCTTGCTCGGCCTTTGCTCGCAAATCTGGGAGCCCACGCTTTGCTGTTAGCAAGTTTTGGGTTTAGGATTTAGGGCTTAGGGTTTAGGGGGCTTAAAGGTTGTTTAGCATGTAGATCGTGTAGGGTTGTGGGCTGCAGGTGTCCGAAGATCATAGCGCTGTAGGGGGCGGGGAGGACTGAGACCCGAAGCATCCCATTCCACGATCATCCTGAATCCTGGGCATGCTGGAACCTCCACAAAACAATGTCTCAGGGTCCGACAGCCTCCTCCTCTGCCATGCTTGCCAGCCCAAACAAAATCCTACAAAGCGTCGATACAGCTGCGGCAACGTGCTGCGCCGTGTCTCGAAGGTGCCTCCTAGTGCCCCCTAGCAGGCAACAGCTGGCAATCTGCGGGAGCATCTGATGACTGAAGAACAACGGAAAGGGCTAGAGGGTTTGAGACATCTTTGAATTAGCGATACGGCTTGTATTTTAACCTGGGGCTACATGCTGGGATCAGCTACCCTATGCCTGGCCAGATTTTGTGAATCCGGGCCCCCCTAAAATCCCCCCAAATGCTCATCCACACTGCTTCGAAGTCTTCAGACCCCTTTCTACGTAAACCCTCCATCTACCCGCTTTTTACCTAGCTGGGGATCAAATACCCCCCCCAGGAGGGTCCTGATACCTTGTTTTTTTTGGGAACCCTCCTTGTACCCTTTATATCAGGTGTATGGTCCCTAGCTAGGGCAAAAAGCGGGTAGATGGAGGGTCTAGGAACCAAGTTCTGGCTAATTCTCGCATCCGATGCCATACTCCCCTTCATACGGCACCCTGCATGCTGAGGGCCCTGGACAAAGAAAGACCTCACAGTAGTTTCGGCAAACACACACGTGGCCATCTCTTGCAGGAGGGGCGCAACAAATGCGGTGGATTGGACCCTTCCCTTGAGACCTAGCGAGGCCCAAGAATGCACAACTTGCACGCACGGACTCCTGCCTGACAAAGAGCAAATTCCTTTTTTCCACCACCACCGCCACCTTCGCAGCTTTGTGCACGGGAACCCTGCAGCCATGAAGCTTCAAAGATCCAAAGGGCCAAGACATCGCTGACAGCTGAGAATCCGCCTTTGCTGACGGTGCGGGACTTTCTGGATGGCGGACGGGCCAGGTCCGGGATGTCGGCGACATATTGTGGTCATCACCAAGCCTACCTTGCTGGTCTGCTCTGCTAGGTCCTTCTGCAACTCATGCTGTGTGTGAGCAGAAGTTCAGCTTGGGCATCTGGGGCATCGAAGCTGGGTCGAGTTTAATGTGGGATCGATCAGGTCACCAAGCAGGGATGGCTCAGGACAAGGACCTTCTGCGGCGTCTCCGCCTTGAACGAGATCTGCCTTCTCGCCGCATGCGCTCCTTGGCTGCAGCTGCTTGGCTGCTTGTCAAAACCTCTACACGTCAGAGCTACACCTCTAAAAAGCTTGCACAATGACCTCGAAATCGACGATGTCTACAGCCTGGGAACTGGCCCTATTCACTTCAGATAAGCTGCTGCAGCTCTCAGCTGTCGTTCCTCGCCCCGCCACAAACACACTTCCGACTCACATGACTGCAGCAAGCAACGGAAGGCGGCAAAGGTCTTCCCAGTCCTTTTCTGCGCGCCGCTGGGCTTCTCTCTCTGCTGCTGCTTTTGCTCCTAGCAGCCCGGCTAGAGGATGTGGCGGCGGCCGCGGTGGCGATGATTTTGGTTGTCATAGGGGGAGTGGAGGGGTGGGAGAGTGGCAAAGAAGGACGGCGAGCGACAAACTTGCCAGAAGAAGGGCTTTTGAAAAAACAATTGGTCATGTTGAGGATGAAAGTGATCAAGCACATTCACAACCATAACACTTGGTCCTCTTTGCTCCACGACGCGGATGCTGGCTTCCAACTGGCGGAAGCAAGTTGTGAAAGATTATGTCACGAATGCTAGCCTTTCTAGTAAGATACAGTAGGTACAGGTAATTGTGAGAACAATGAAGCCATGATCTCAACGATCATTTGAGTTTCTACCAGTAGCACTATTCAACTCGCACCCAACATAATTACAACACTTTCGAAAACAGGTAGTTTGACGATAGCAATTACCTACCTGAGGCAGGCCAGGCCCCGTGAAGTCTAAACCGTATAGACTCTAAACTTACCTCTGGTTAGCAAGGAACAGAGGAACGGACCCTTGTTGTAGTCCCTACATAATCTCCAATAATATAGTACTTCCCGTTTTCTCTTCCATTCCCTCAAGGATTGCTGGCCAGGTGCAAGTAAACCCTATAAACCTTATAAATATTTCTAAAGACTGCACAGCCAAGCCTGGTCGTCACGTTCTTGCCAGCGACGTGCGGCTTCTTCAGCCTTCTTCCGAACTGCCTCACGGATTTTCTCCTGCGCGGAACCCATAGAGCCCAGATACCAGAAACATACCAGGTGTCCCTTTATAGGGACTTTCCAGCCTAAGTATCTACAGCATGGATACCTATCTCTGGACATAATGAAAAGAAGATAGGAATGATTGCAAAGCACTATGAAGATTGGGATGAGTTCCGGGCAGCTTCAGCTAGTATCAGGACTGCTCTAACAAGATAGTCTCACAAGATAGTTTAACAAGAAGTCACAGAACTCCGTGGGAAAAATGTCCTTTTTGGCAAGTTAACACGGCCAAGCACCCTTTACTGCCTGAACGGCAATTATTTTGCCTGGACCCAGAAGGTGTGATGAAAGGATGAACGTGGATGGGGAAAGCCTTATTCACAAAGGGGATCTTAGTAGCCCAACCCAGAATCATCCCACCGTTAGATCCCCTTACAGACCAGACTCCACCTCTCTCTTCCGCTTTTTGATTTTGCTGGAGGATGACGATGTGGATGTTGCCTTCTTCTTGGATCGTTTCTTGCTATTCTTCTTGACCTGAGACGTGCATATCTTTATGCTCACAACACAACCAAATCGCAGCACAAGAACGGCAACGCTGCTACTCAATGGTGACACGACTAATGCAGAATGATGTTGCTGGGCCCTAGCGCTATCATAATCCTTATGCCGCGGCTGATGCTCAGAACAAATACTGTACCTAAACCCTCCATCTACCCTCTTTTGACCCTAGCAAGGGACCATCTACCCCCGTTTCAATGGTACCAGGAGGGTCCTGGTACATAGTGACAACAAAGCAGTACTGATAGTGAAGCCTTCTGATCCTTTGCCATGGCTTTTCCATTGACTTCCTCGTCGTCTTCTAATTCCACGGTAACACTTGCAGCGTCGTCGGCCTTTCAGAGAATGCTAGGAAGGGAGGACGCGCTAAGCAGGATGGACGGCTCGTAGACATCAGTGGAATCTGGAAAAAATTCACCTCAAAAAAAATGGTCTGGCATTTTCTCATGCGCCACATATATCTGCGAACGGCTACAGTCCCTAAGCACCTAAACTCTAAACCCAACACATGTCAACTCTAAACCCTCAGCACCTGAACTCCAAAGCCTGAACGCCCAAAAGCGACCTAGACCCTGAACTCTGAAAAACAGCCTTCCGCATTGCCCGGCGAACTGCTTGGCCGAAGCGTGCCATGCGCTCCCTCTCCTGGGTTGCTGTTGGAGAACTTAAATAAAGTTACCATAGTGAGTATATATATATATATATTCATTCTTCATTTATCGTAATTAATATGGTTTCCCCAATATAATAATTTGAATTAAGTTTCATAACAGCAACCCAGTCTCAGCATTGGCTTCCGCTCGCAGCCTCTCGGCTTCCTGTCTCAGTTTTCTGGCCTGTCAGGGATTACCTGAAACCCCAATTACCTACAGTGTTATGGGTAATACCTACTAATGAGGTGGTAATTACTACTAAACTGTATAGGTCGTTGGAGTTACAGGTAGGATAATGGATTTAGGATTTAGAGATGGGCCGTGGAGGGTTCATGCTTTGGGGCTCGGGGTTAGATTTTGGGCTGAAGCTGTCTGAGCAGCCATGGGGGTGGCTTCTCAACCCGCCATCTACCCTCAATAGACCCTAAGCAACATGCACCCCGTTTCAAGGGTACAAGGAGGGTCCTGGCTGATAGGGATTTCATCTCCAAATCTACAACCAGTATACACTTTCAATCGCCTAAGAATCCCTTCCCCTCATGACAACCCCAGGGGAACAGCTAATATGAAGGGGCGTGTGCGGGAGAGGTTGAAGCGGGGGAGGCCTTGCGCGCCGCAGCGCCAGTGAGCTCTTCGCCTTCTGGAGCTGCTGCTTCTGCCTGGACATGTAGACATTGGGGGGTTAATGGGTATTTATATATATATACATATGTATGTCTTCCTCAATATAGTAACATTAGATTCAGACATTTGGGTGTTTTAGGGTTTAGGGTTTGGGGTTTAGAGGGAACAGGTTCAGACATTTGGGTTTTTTTAGCACTATAGAAGAGTGTTTTACGTCTGCATGTCGCCATGTCGATGGTCTCAATCCGGAAACTAATTCCATCCGGGGACATCAGCATTCCATCCGGGGTTTAGGCTTTGGGGGTAGGGTTTAGAATTGAACAGGTTTAGACATTTCCGGTTTTGGGTTCGGGTTCGGGGCTTGAGGATTGAACAGGCTTAGATTCATGATTTAAACGTATCCCACTGTTGATCAGAGGGGAATACCCAACGTAGACAGAACCAAGGCAGCAAGGACAATCAGTCCTTTTTTGTGCTTTTAAACCTTAAACTCTAAACATTACAACAGCAGAAGTGGGGGAACTCTGCATCCCCCCAAGCCCAAACCCTACATCCGGTCATAAACCCAGAATCCGAAATTGCTGAAAAACTGTAGCCATAAATCCGTACATCCTACCATCACCATCACATCTTACTATTACAGCTACAAACTATTCAAATTTCTAATATTTTCTCTTGCTACTGACTTACGAGATGTCTGAAAATCCACTTCCTCGGCTTCTCTGGCTCTCGCTTCCAGCTGCGCCGCTTGCGCACAACCTGCGCAGGGTGAAGTACTCTAGACCCTCAACTCTAAAACCCTAAACTCCAAACCCTAAACCCTGAAACTCTTAGCTCTAAACCCTACACCCAATTACCTTCAACACAAACCCTAAAACCCTAAACCCTTTTAAAACCCTAGGCCCTAAACCCGAAGCCCTAAACCGCAACTTACGGAACCAAAGGCCAGGAGTCTACATGCCTTGCGGATCCAGGCAGAAATCCTAGCTCAAAATACTCTTGATACTACAAATCCTCCATGATCCTCCATGACCTTAATGCACTAGAGATGTATAACTGCCAAGGCAGAAGGCCCTTTTGGTCATAAAGGATTGTTAGTATCCACCGTCCACCGGAGGTGGGTTATTCTTTATAGACTTGAAGCCCTCGTGTTGCCCTGTTTTCTAGACTAGGGTTTGTGTGCTAGGAATTTGGGGTTTAGGGCTGCTAGGGTTTTGGGCCTAGGGATTGCTCGGGGGGCTAAACCCTAAACCCCTAAACTAAACCCTAAACCCGAAGGCTACCTCGCCAAAGGACGGGTCTTGAAGAGGGTGATTCCCTAGACCCTCCACCTACCCTCATAGTATACATTCCCTCCATCCCCCTTAATAACCCCTGTAATACTCCCCATATACAGTCCCCTCTATAAGCCCCTTTTAAGGAATCTAGACTATAGCTCAAATATCCCCATAATTTCAAGATACCTCGAGGGTCTTGGAACGTAGCCCCCTCATTGGTAAGCCTCCCAAAGAGGCCTACTAGTGACATCGAAAAGCGGCTTACTAGTGACATCGTATCTATGATTCTGACCGACGTCGTAGGGACCGAACCAACGGGACCATCAGTTGGGACTGATTCAGAATCGGGGTACCCTTACGGGGACCCTGGGGATACACACGGATGATGAAAGGAGTACCAGAACATCGGAGATCATCTTAAACTCCACTTTAAGGATTCCCAAATAAGGGGTACCATCTGGGGGTTCCAGTGAAGTTCGACTATAGTTTTGGGGGGTCTGTATTGTGGTCCCCTTATCTTTGCAAACTACCACCTGTCAAGTCCCTAAACCCTAAACTCTAAACCCTATACCCAACCCAAAACCCTCCCGGCGGGTTCATTTGCAGGGAGGCTTTCGTATTGGTTTTTACAAGGAATCGTGCTTTTGGCACAAAAATGCGATTCAGGTTTCGCAGGGTCTTTTGTTGGGTTACCAGGGCTTGTTTCTCATGATGCGTGCCATACAATGGTCCCTTGTAGGTATGATTGAGATCACTTTTTTTGAGCAGGCGTCTTTTCAGATCACAAGATGGTGTCGTTGACCTCTCGTATGTTTCGGTGATTCCTCACCAGAGCAAAATGATAGGTTTTCTGTAGGCCGGCACGTCTGAAAACGCTGGCCAGCATGGCATATCAGGACCATGTCTGAAGATGTTTCTTTTCTTGAGGATACCTTGCTCAAGACAGGGACTCCATACGAGAAGCTAAATTTGACGAACGTGATGTTTCACCCCCCTCTACCACCCTCCAGTAATTACAAAGTGAACGCAGGAAGTAAAATGAGCACCTCTCAGTCCAGGCTCAGCGCAAACAAGAACCAGCACGCTACCGACAGGCCAGAAAGACCGGTTTCGCAACACGAGAAAAACATGCGCAGGCACCACTGCTTGCAAGAACGGAATGGTGAAAATGTGCCATGCTGGCTAGCATTTCGCAACACAGAGTAAAACATGCAGCCCGCGAAGTGCTAAAACGTGCGACGAACAGATGACGCATCGTTTCGTCAAAAACAAGCAGCGAGTGCTAGCAGAACTGTGCTGGACAAAGAAGCGAAGCATCTTCAGACATGGTCCTGATATGCCACGCTGGCCAGCGTTTTCCGAAGTGCAGTAAAGCAGAAGCCTGTCTTGCACGCCTGTTGGAGTCTCCTGCACCCCAAAATCTGTCCCTGGATGCGAGCCCGTTAGGACAAAAACCCTAAACGAGGCCTGTCGTGGTGGTAGCCTGCACAGCTGTGTCGAGGCGAGCTTTTGCCGCCACCCATTCAACTGAGCCTGGGCCCATGTCAGAAAGGACAGGAACCAGGAATTGGGGAATTCCGGAAATTGCGGATCCTTTCGGGGCGCACCTATTACAAGGACTGAAATATTTCGGGGTCTAGATAGGGGTTCTCCCATGTATGGAAATCACCATACATGCTTATGGGCGGCCTTAATCAGCATTGAGACGCTAAAACCATGAACAACAAAATCTGAGCTATAGTCTAAACCTCTAGTATCCCCCGCCAATAACCTCTATAATAATCCCCCTATATAATAACAACCTCTATAATAATCCCCCTATATAATCCCCTATATAACCCTCATATGGTCCATCCAGGAGCCTTCTGGTGCAGACCACAACTCCTGGAGCTCCTTAGGATTTCTGAAGATCAGGTTTTGTTTTTTTTGGGTTTAGGGTTTCGTGTTTAGGGTTTAGGGGTTTAGGGTTTAGGGTTCTGAAAATCAGGTTTTGTTTTTTTGGGGATTCGGGTTCCCTATTGCTGGTCGTTTCCCTTGGGACCAGAAACTTTACGAAGTAGCTAAGGGGGACTCAGGATTTGCACCCAATCTGTTGAGATCCAAATAGCCCAATGTAGGTAATGTTTACAGACTTCGAGGCCCAATATAGGTGGTATTATTTGTATACTTGGATCCCTACCTAACCCCAGCTTCTATTTCATTATCCATTCTCTTTTCCATTTGAACCCCTAAACCCTCAACCAATGTAGGTGGTATTTGTATACTTGAACCCCTCGGAAATGGTTCTAAGCCCCAAGCCCTAAACCCCTAAACTTCAGGGGGACTATAAACCCTAAACCCTAAACCCTAAAGAGTAGTTTCCATTTTCTTTTCCATTATCCCCATATAACCCCCAGATTCAATCTACTTGAGGAGGACTATAACCCCAATATATACCCTATATAACCCCATATAACCCCTATATAACCCTATAAAGCCCAATATTCTCAACCCTAAGCCCTAAACCCCTAAACCCCAGTAAGCTGCAGGCTGTGCGGATGCAATCCAAACCATCCCCCTCTTCGGCAGTAAGCTCGACCTTGCCAGGGCCCACACTGAATGCAGTTTAGGGCTTAGGGGTCTTAGGGGTTTATAGGGTTTCTAGGGTTTAGGGTTTCTGGGGTTTAGGGTTTCTAGGGTCTATAGGGTTTATAGGGTGTAGATCTTAGGGTTTAAGGTTTAGCAAGGCGACAAGGAATGTTCAGGCTACTTGGCAGTTTTGAACAACAGGTATGCCCAAAAGATGGCCCGATATGATAGTGTCTATAAATACGGGGGACCCCACCGTAGACGCCATGATGCTATAATCCTTGCTATAAGGTGTACGCCTAAGTGGTACCTCTAAGTTCGGGAAAACCCCCCATTTTTGTCATGTACTGTAGGGCACCAGGAGCCCAGGCATTTTGGAAACTACCCCATACATCGGACAAAGCCAACCTACCCTAATCTCTGTAAAGCCCGAACCCGTAATAAGAACTTCTGAGCTTATGCTTTCTTTGCCGTTGCTTCATTCCCAGCTATAGACCTGCACGCAGGCGAGTTCCTTCGTTGGTGCGGCCACTAGCTTCACCCCATCAATGCGCACCTTCCAGGCACGGCGCGGGCTCGACGAGATGCTTTCAAGGGTTCTGAGGGGGGCTAAAGGAAAAGAACATGGAAACTACTACAGACATTATAATAGGGTATATATTGGGGTTGAATATGGGCTATGAACTACTACATCATTATAGGGATAAGGGAAAAGAAAATGGAAACCACTATATTATATGCCGGAATGCAGGCCATATTGGCCAGTGGGGCTTGTAGGGGATCTAAGCCTCAAGCTATAGGGGCTGTATGGGGAGTTGTCGGGTTCGGGTTTCTGGTTGGGAACCCCTATCATCTGGGTCAGACTGTGTCATAATGAACGGACCCAAGTTTCAGAAATGCCCATGTCTGAGCCTAAAATATGTACCTCGACCCTGCAACTATCTCAACATGACCCTGTATGAAAGTATAACACCCCAATATGGACCTGTTACCCCTGAACCCTATGTACTTCTGTTATAAAACCCCTGGAATGGAGCTATAATCCCTTTGTGGATCATGGTGACCATCAATTCAAAAGCCTCTTCAGCATTGAGGTTGTCTTCGTGGATGGTTTCCACCATGGCAATCAATATGTCGACTCATTGAAGTAAATAGGAAAATGTAAGGGCTCGGGGTAATATGGGGTTTAAGGGAAGATATGATATAGTCCCCCCAAAGTAGATAGAATATGGCTTTTGTATATTATAATAAGATCCCCATATACCCCATATATTCTATCTACTTAAGGGGGAATATATAGGCATACGGCCACTGTGGGGTGATTATCAGTCATTGCATCTGACCCGCAGTGAGCAAAAATGGATTTTGCGGTGCTTCTTGGCTTCAATCGCAAGCAAACAGACATGTTTTGCTTTGCCAGAATGAATCGTCCAGTTCATGCCCTCGCATGCTGTGTCCTCAACTTACCTTTAGGGTTTGGGTTTAGGGTTTAGGTTCCGGCAGAAAACCCAGAGAGAGCCTTTGGACTCGGATCTAGGGCTACTAGCGCAGGCAATTTGAGCGTAGAGTTAAGCTGTGGGGCCCTCAATATGAGGTAGGTCTTAGGACAGCGTTGCTGTAGCATGAGGTATAGATTCCAGTTCCAGGCTCCTGGCCTTTCGCATGATGTTATGGAGCCGGCACAGAACATGCAACTGTAGGGTGAGTTGCTCTGATATGGGTAACCCGAACCCTGAAACCCTAAATCATGGGGATACACAGGAGCTCTTGCTGGCCAAGGAAGATGATGCTGCTTACTGGTGGCCTGTAGGGAATGAAGGAACGTTTGAGGGTGGTTTAGGGTCTTGGTTTAGCGTTCAGGGTTTAGGTTTAGGGTTTTGATTTATTTGAGGGTTCAGGATTTAGGGGTTACCAGTCTCCTGCTTAGCTACACCTTGTGCTGCTCGCAGCTTAGCAGCGCACCTCCGGGGTTTGCACTTAAAGTGACCTGACAGTCCAGCTAAGGAGAACACCCGCAAGAGCCCTTACCAACACTGCTACACCAAAAGCCGAAACAAAGAACCACATCGTTCTGCAACTCTTTGGAAAATTTGGGGCACTTTAGGACTGCCGGAAACCTCATTGTAACACAGTTTCCCCAGCATCATCTCTAATGCAGTGCTAGCTCATTGACTTTTCTCTCAGCAGCGAAGCCGGCACAGATATTGGGCTCGCGCATGACAAAGGGCTTTAGGGTGTTGGATGTGCGGATTCTGCGGTTTAGCCAACTTGTTACGCACACATAAAACTGAGCCAAAGCTTGATCATGAGCTTATGAACTTGAGGCATGTGCGCACGGTGGCTTCTACGGGCTTACCTGGGGTCTACAAAGGAGTTTTCGCAGAGCACGTGCAGTGGACTCTGCTCCAAATGCTTTCCCAAAAGGGGCCATATCCGGACGCATCTTCTGGCAGGAGCTTGTTAAGGATGCGAGTTATACTGCTTTGGGAAATCCCCATGTGTGCCCAGGGTTCTCTCCTTCAACCACAACTAGCTTATATCAAAATATCGTGCATATGGGTTGTGGTAAAACAACTCAGTAGACTGCTATGACTACAGTCCTGACTAGCATAGGACCTGTCTAACTACTAGGACTTGGAAAGCCTCAGCAGCTTGGTCATGCTCGTGTTAGTGGCCTCTGTGGGCCGATGGTGGAAGTGGGGGGGCAAGCATTTACGCTTGATGAGGCTACGGTTCACTGGCAAGTCCAAGTAGAAGTCAGCGTTGTACATGAACCTTGTCTTTGCTGGGGTACGGGTATCAGGAGAGCTCTGTGCGGAATCCAAAACCTTAACCCTCAAACCTTCAACACTGAACCTCAAACCCAAAACCGCGCACACTACAAAACCCAAGGAGCGGCATGTTGAGCAGAGCTTGGGCCGCCTTGGCTGTTATGGCATAAGCTGCGGAGCCGTACAGAAAAGGGCAATGCCGTTCGCCGAGGAAGACTAGGTCGACATCCGGAGCAATCCTGAAGGCTCTGGGGTTCAGGGTTTACGGGCTAGGCTTAGAGTCTGCAATTCGTCTAGGGTTTGGGTATTTGTTTACGGCTTCTTTTTCCGACTTGCTGATCTAGCCTGGAAGACGCTCTTGCGCAGGAGTTCCAACAAGTACTCTGGGGTTTGGAGTTTAGGGCCTGGAATTCAACCATGTCACAAAAACAGTAGGTTGGATTTCTTGGAATCATCCTTTTTTGAGGAAATTGACGCCAACAGAAGGAGGACTGGAATATCCACTTCGGAGTTTTCCCCACGACGAGGGGCCACAAGAAAGGATTCCTAAGCTGCAAACCAAACTCAGAAGCCCACACTCTAAAGTCCTGAAGACTTCTAAACCGTAAACCCTTTTAAACCCTAAACCCCTAAACGCCTAATCTCCTCAACCCTGAACCCTACCTTTGACAAGGCCCCCAATTCCGAGGCCGGGAAGCCATGAAAGGTCCCGGAGCAGCTCGTCGGAACTCGTTTCTGGCCGGGCATCATCCTGTTCGCAGGTTTAGGGTTTAGGTTGGGTACTGCCCCCCCCCCCCAGTAACAGTCTATATTAGGGGTCCTATTACAGGCTATATATGCCCATATTATAATTATTATCCCATTTGTGACTGAGGGGGGCAGTACCCAAGGTTTAGGGTTTATCACCCTGCGGACATCAAAAAATGTGTTCCTAAGCCCTAAACCCTACGCTCGAGGTCCGAAACACTAATCACCGAAGCCACATAACCATCTGCTGTGTGAGTTGAATCTGCCAAATAATAGAGTTTCAGGGCCCAAATACCATTAATATTAGAGTATTTGGGCCCTAAAACCATCTTCCATTATAACTTGGTTAGCCTTTAGAGCCCGAAAAATGTTAGTATAGATGGGTCCCTATAAAACCAATAAGGGACATATTTGAGGAACCCAAAGGCCTACACAGATAAGTGTTTCGCATCCAGGACTCGAGGCTCAGCCTCTGCCCGACGTACTAACACTAAGGCTTCCATCGTGCCAGAACCCTTCCTCCCAGTACTCCAACTAAACCCTAAGCCCCAAACCAGCCTAAACCCTACACCCTAAGCCTTAAACCCTAGGCCCTAAGCCCTATACCTTAGGAGGACCCCCCACCCTGTAACAGTGGTATAATAGGAATATAAAAGGACCCTAATATAATCCTTATTATCCGTAATAGTCACTATACTGGGTGGGGGGTCCACCTAACCTATACCCTAAACCCGATAAGTCCTCGAGGATGACCATCCACTCACGGCCACTCAAGGAAGCTGCGGCTGTTTGCCATGCCTTGCGCAGGGCATATACTTAGGGTTATATTAGGGTCACATTGGGGTTACATTGGGGTTATATTGGGGTTATATTGGGGTTATATTGGGGTTATATTGGGGTTATATTGGGGTTACATTGGGGTTATATTGGGGTTACATTGGGGTTTTATTAGGGTTATATTGGGGTTATATTGGGGTTTTATTAGGGTTATATTGGGGTTATATTGGGGTTATATTAGGGTTATATTGGGGTTATATATTCCCTATTTAAGGCCATCTTGGTACCATTCCCGCCTTGTAGTGGGCCAGGGCACATGCCAGGGTGCCCAACGGCCTGCTATTATTACCTTGGCTTGCTGCACAAAGGAAACTGAAATCAAGCCTCCATCATGAGGAAGCCAGGTTTTTGCCATACATATCTGGAGGTTTCCTAAAATTAGGGGTACCTTTTTGGGGTCCCCATAATAAGGATTATAGTATTTTGGGGTCTATATTGGGGTCCCCTTATGTAGGGAAACTACCATCTCCGTTACGCTAACTTGATCTATAAGTTCCGTAGTATCGAGCCAGTTACGGTCTGCCTCCCTGTTCGGATTGCTGCGCCACTGCGCCTTCATCTGCTCTGTCATGGGAACCAGTTGCTCCCTGTCCATCATGTCCTGCTCGTTTGCAAAGTCTGCAGCTGTCAACCCAACCATCCAAGTGACGCGGATACCGGGAAAGACTTGCTCGTACTTGTAGGCTCGCGTGCGTTCGGCGAAGGTCAGCACTATGATCTGATTGATCGTGCTGACGGATGCATTGCCACCTTGTCAGCCCACCCTTGCCCTTTTTTTTGTGGCATCTCAGGGAAAACTGGCTTTCAGGTGGCATGGCAGACGAGGAGTTCGGTTGCACTTTTGGTTAACGCCTGCTTGCTATGACTGAATGATTGCAGATCTTCAGACACAGTCTCCAGGGATGCTATACTCCAACATGTTTTCTTGCACACTCCTGCCAAACATTCAGAAGCCAACACACAGAATCCTCCTGTTGACCCACTCAGTACACTATCTATTAAATTCCCCGCCTTTCAACTGCCTTCAGGTTCAAGTGCCGTGCACACAGAAGGAAAGGCCAAAAAATGTGAGGCTTTTACCAATTGGAACTGCTACTTCGAACCCGGTAAGGCTGTTGAATAGTAGGACGGGCTCCTTTCAAGGGGTTACAGGAATTATGCAGGGGTTCTGTTGGGTTTGGGGGAGTTTAGGGTTTAGATTAAATGTGCTCAACATCCAAACGCTGCGGATGGGCTGTGCCCTCGTAAGCATCAAAGGCCTCTTGGCCGCTGGAGTATCCAGACTTGCCACAGTGCGGAAACATGATGCTGTTTTTGGCCCCAATGGCCTCCCATGCCCCAATGGCCTCCCATGCGAGCAGTTTCGGAGAACGTTTGGACCAGCGTGGGTGAGTTGTAGGCAGGAATGGCGACTCCCTGCCTGCGAAGGACGGCCTGCGCCTGCTGGAAGTCTTGCTCGCTGGTACCGACCAGACCCCAAGAGGGGTTGTGCACTTCCATGAAAAGCTTGTCAACAAGATGTGCCTGTGGAGAATTAGCAAGGCAAGGGATGATATCAAACTCTGCTCCCTCGATGTCCATCTTAACAATCACGAGGTCCTTGGCGCGGTGCGCGGGAGCGGTGTGGTTGTTCGGCTTCATGGTAGTTTAGCGTTTATGGTTCGACACTATAATCGCTACGTGCAGCCGAGTGGGCCTTAGGTGTTGTCTGCTCATGGAGGATCCGGAGAAGGTTCCTGAGTAGGAAAGGGAATCCACCCATGTCACCCTCAATCCTTTCTAGACCCATCTTCGCTAAACCTGCCCTAGTGGGCCTAAAACACTTCAAACCCCTCAGCGACCTGAATAAAACTCACAGATTTCAGGGTTCCGAGATTGTCGCGGTTCTCTTTGGAGGAACCCTGGAATTCACAATCCGAAGCCCCAAACACTTCTCCCAGGTCACTCTCCCCTAAACCCAACAACCCACTACAACCCTGATTCCCTGAAGCCCGAAACTCCCCCCTCAACCCGCTTTTTTTGCCACTGGGAGTGCCTGGTGGGCACCGTGACCTTCACTTTACCGCTCTTCACCACGTCCTGATGCGAAGGGGAAAGGCTGGATCCCCAGTAGTTGTGCTCGGTGTTCACATTGTCCAGATAGAAACCTCACGTCTTAGAGCTTGGGGGTGGATTGCTTGGCATAGGGTTTTGCAAGGATGGTGGAGACAGCCGATCATTGAACAATCCTACCACTAGTTTGCGCTCTTAGAACAGACCCGCACCGCACTTCACAAGGTAGCCTACACCCGAAACACGCTCACTCAAACCCCCAGCCCATGCACGATCAAAACCAGGAGTTTCAAGTCAACCCGAAGCTCTACACCCTATTCGTAAACCCTGAAACCCAAAACCTAACCCCAACGCCAGGACATGCCAGGTCGCTGGTTTGCGCATCGCACATGTAGGCTGCTGAGGAAGGCATGGCTTTGACCTGGGTCGGGTGCTCGGCCTCAACCTGGTGCAAGGCTGAGTCGAAACCTGCGTGACATGGCGTCTTGGGCATAGGTTTTGGCGGGCTTGGGGATGGTTGAGAGTTCAGGGGGCAGTTGGGCAGGTCGCCAAGAGAAGTCACACAAGCAGGCTATCTTTAAAAAGAAGGAGAATGATAGGATGTCATACTGCGATCCAGTCACGGGGATTGGCCTCCACCAACAGAGCCTCCCACTTTCCTCCATTTGGGCAAGAGGCCACAGGAGTGTAGTCGCCCTGCCTCGATATGAGTGAAGATGTTTGATGCACAGGGAAAAATTGGGTGGTAGGGTGCAATGTGACCAGGCCCCGAAGCAAAAAAAGTCATCTGCCAGCTTCAGACCAGCTGCAAGAAGCGTTCAAAGCTATTTCCATTGGCTGCACCCAGATCGATGAACACGCATCTCGCCTCTCGATCGGACTTCGGCGCCACCCAGGACGCATCGCTGCTGTGGCACTGACATGGTGGTGTCCTCTGTATCTCGCTGGAGAAATCGTGTACCTAAGGCAAAAGCAAGCAGGCAGGCAGTTGACGGCTCAGGGTTCAGCATTTAATGGAAAGTCTGATTCGTATTTCCTTATGACTCCTGACTTCTCTCCCTTCTTTATGTTTAAAGTAGAACATACGTACCCCCAAACCCCACGCAGACGAAGTATGCGCAGGTTTCTAGCTGACCCTCCGTAAAAGATGCTTTGCTGAAACCAACCCACGATGCCTTGAGAGCGTCCACGGTCAAGTCCTGGCAGAGGGCTGAGAGCAACACTGCTGCTGTCTTCAAAGCGCCCATCATCCGGCCCCTGGTCTGGCCAATAGGCGCTAACTACATTGGTCCATTCCGGCAGCTTGAGCCCGAGGGTCAAATCACAGGAGGCAATGGGTCAAGAAGTTTCTGGCAGCCGTGCGCTCCTACGGTGGATTGCATGGTCCTAAGTACCTTGCACCTCAGGAATTATACACACAGACATATATATATATATATGTACAGAGTAAGGTTATGCAGGATTTGTAATATCAACAGTATGCAGGTTTTTGAGAAGCCCTTATGTGAAGCGTGATCTGCAGGCGGGTTGTTCTGATGTAACCTCCAGGACCGGGTTGCTGAAAGAGAGAATGGCACTTTGATGAACTAGCATGTTCTGATGGTGCAGCGTCTATTGCTTTGACGAATCCAGGATGACATTCAGCCATTATCTTGTATGCCCATGCGAAGTCTTAGCCACCTCATTGCGCAACATTTTGACACTATACTGTCACTTTACTACATCGCAAGTCTGGCCATAAGCTGTACAAACCCAAAAACACCCTGTACGCCTCAAAGACCTCTATCGACCTTATGCTGCGTAAACCCTATCAACCGCACATCACGACTTACTCGGCCGGAAAGACAGGCATGGAATCTCTGGACTGTTCCTCATGATGATACCACGTAGAATTTATTAGGATCCGTTCTTGCCTGCCCTACCCTATTCCCTAAACGATATCAACATAGCAGTTTCCATTGTCCTTTCCACACCCCAAGCCCTAAACCCTGACCCGCAAGTCTGAATCTTGAACAATGTAGGTGGCTTTCATTTCTTCTCTGCTTGCTTCAACGTAGGAGTCAAGATCAACAGACCGCGAAATTTTGCCAGAGCAGAAACCTGCAGCAGCAGGAGCAGCAGCGATAGCAGCAGCACCAGCAGCACCAGCACCAGCAGCAGTGGTGCTTCTAGTGCTGGCGTCCATACGATAATGTTGGCACGACAATTGTCACAATTTTTACAGTGTTGTCTTTTTCAGGCTTCTCTTCGCATTCTTCTTCTGGCTTGGTATTATCGTTTGTATGAGTGTCATACTATTTATTTGTGATGGTGAATATGCTGGCCTGATCAGCGTTGAGGCCAGTGGTTTACAGACCCAGTGGAGTGAGCGGGGCAGGCAGATTTGAACGGTAAGCCGCATATATAACCGCTATAAAACCCTACATAATTACAGTTGTTTCCATTTGATTTTCCATTATCCTGAATCCTACATCCTAAACCCTACAAAACAGATAGAACTACGGCGACATGCAACGTCGGAGGCGTACATGTCAGGTGTGGGCTCCTTGTGTGCTGCACTTTGTCATGGAGCCTGTGCAAAAGACTTACTGGTGCTTAAGGGAGAGTGGATCCTGAAAATAATCCCTTATAATCCCCAGATATACCCCTAAAATGGTACCTATATATTCACTCCCCCACTCTCCCTCACGCACCCACGTACAAAAGTGAGTTGGCCTGAAACTGTAGGAGCCCCATTGATGTGGAAGATTGTTCAGCATGCCAAACTTTCTGTGGGCTATAGTCCCCCTTAAGTAGCTAGAATCTGGA
Source organism: Symbiodinium pilosum (assembly GCA_905231905.1). Classification (NCBI taxonomy): domain Eukaryota; class Dinophyceae; order Suessiales; family Symbiodiniaceae; genus Symbiodinium; species Symbiodinium pilosum. The sequence goes on from CAJNIZ010043103.1 coordinate 20,599, forward strand.
ATGTAAGATCCCCATGTATACCCCGTCTTCTGCCTACATTAAGGGGGACCTGCCATACATACACGAATGCCATGACAAACACAGCAAGGTCTATCGACTTGTCTATATAAAAATTTACAACCATGACAGAAAACCTACCTGTCATCACATCATTCTGACATCATCTTTCTCAGCGCCATGTCTGGATGCTGTTTGGGCTCTTTGGCCATTCACTCCGCGGCGAGACAAACTCTGATATTGAGCTTGTGGTTGTAGAGAGACTTAGGGTTGGGGGCGGGGTTGGGGTAGTGTATAGAAAAACTTCCTGGGGTGCTCTAGGGGTCTCACGCGGCCTTAAGTTTTTTTTTTTCTCGTGAAATTGGGCTTCAGAATTTGAGGCATGTACGCAGGGGGGCTTCTAGGGGCGGCAGAGGGGATAGAAAGGGCTTGATACAGAACGTGTAAGATTTTTCCAAGCGATGGTACAGTTGAGCTTGCCCAAACAACATTCGTTAAAAGGCGGCAAAAAAATTCACAGAGTATTGGGAACCATGTTATGCACAGGCAGAGCTTAAATGAGCAGGCCTATGCTTAAGTAATGTATAGAAACACAGATGGCTTCTGTCTTTGGTCAACATAATGCTAATTTCCATTTCATGTTCCATGTTCTTTTCCATTTGATTCCCCATTCTCGAGGATGATACCCCTAAACGCTAAATAGATGTTCCCATTTGATTTTCCGTTCTTGTTTATATTTGATGTTGCTTCTATGGCTACGGGATCCAAGACACCAAGTTTTGCAACTGGGGGTGTCAGCAACTTGGCGTCACCTTCGGGAGATGTTCTCATAATGAGCGGTTTAGGGTTTGGGGTTTAAAGTGTGTATATGGTGGTTTCCCCAAATAGGGGGATCCTAATACAGACCCCAAAATACTATAAGCCTTACTATAGGGACTCCCCAAATGGTACCCCTAATTTTGGGAAACGCCCATATATTGCGGTCCCCCATCTGGAGGAATGAGCTGCTGGGCCTAGCTATGGCTGTGGGCAGTAGGTACTATAGGGGCCTAAATAATGAGCCACGCGGTTTAGGGTTTAGGGGGATGTTGAGATCTTTTTTGAAGTACCCTGCACCAGACAGGAATCAAGGAATCAAGGATCTACATAGCCCCACTTTCCATTTCATTGTCCATTTTCTTTTCCGTTTGGTTCACCATTGATGGGATAATATGCCTGAACCATACAGAATCGATGTAATCGATGTAGATCCCCCATATGGGTAATTCAACCCTAGATCATCCCATAGATACCCTAGACCACTCATTTATTTAGGCCCCCTAAACTAAACCCTAAAATAACCCTAAACCCTAGGCGCCGATGCCCTCTCTGGACAGCTTGGCGAGGCCTTCGGATTCGCAGTACGCTAGCCTGGAGCTGGGAGCAGCGGATTTAGCCACACGGTTTAGGGCTTAGGGTTTAGGGGTTTAGGGATTTAGAGGTTTAGGGTTTAGGGTTGAGGGTTTGGGATTGAGGGGTTTAGGTTTAGGGCTATAGGGTTTAGGGGCTTAGAGGTCTAAGGGCACAGGGGTTTAGGGATTAGGGTTTAGGGCTGGAATGATTAGAATAATGGTGAAGCGAATGGAAATAAGGAACATGGATGCGGAATCAGAGCATGGCATTGCTCAATGATTGAAATAATGGAGAAGCCAAGGGAAACAACAAAGACAATGACCTCAAAACTTTGCCGACTTTGAGCTTCTGCGTGACAAGTAATTTCAACAATGTAGAAACAAATGGAAAAGAGCAAGACGCATGACATGGAAACTGGGTGTGCAGAAAATTATGAGAGGTATGGAACGTAGGGGCGCAAATTATTACCTATATTACGTTGAGGTATCTGCGAGGTAGCTCTTGACATACCAAATAGTTATACAAGGAATCTACGAGGATAGCATTGGCAATTGCACCATATGGGCATCCATAGCAGGCGTGCAATTAGAGAAGCTGAGCCAGGAAGGTCTAGGGAAAGGGGTTGATGTTCCAGCGTTTGGGGCCAAATAATCAAGACGTTGAGGTTTGGGAGTTTGCGCCGAAGGGCCAGGATCCAGGGATTGTGGGTTAAGCTGTCCATCACGGCACCATGCCATCCAGCATGTTGTGCAGGATCGTCAGTCAGTCAGTCAACAAGATGCTGCGACAGCTCCATTGGTACAGGGGTAGCCGTGGGTCGTTTGGGGGTTCTTGAAACCTGTGTCTTTTTCTGAGCGTGCTATCATGACCTAATTTTGTCATACCGAGAGTTGGCCATCTTTGCTAGTGGGGCATATGCCCTAAGAATTCTGGAAAGGTCTGAACTCAAAGAAAGACCAACGGCTCCTCAAACATACCATCTTGCTTTTAGTACGCACACACAAGGGATCTCATTCTTGATGCAGTAAGCAGCCGGCAGCTCTTGTGTCTGTGGGGGCATGGACCTTGGCCGTCATTGGGACAAACTGAGCAACGCAACGTTCCCTAAACCCTAAACCCCTGTCACCCTAAACTCTAAATAGTAGGTTCAATTGTCTTTTCCACTATCCCTATATATCCCTGTATAATCCCCAATATACCCTTATGTAATCCCTATACCCTAAACCCTGAACCCTAAACCCAAGGTGCAGCGGCTGATAGACTGGATTTCCTCTCTGCTGAGCTTCGCTTGAACTGTCTAAGCTACACACGTAACCAAATCCTTGAATCCGGGGCCCAATATCATCACATAACTCGCAACATGCATCGGACCAATGATGATATTTCTAGATTACCGATGCCCCCTAAGTATCCAGAAAGGATAGCTTCTCCCACCCGCCCTCCCGCAACTTTCTCCACTGATGAGCCAGGGGCATATTCGATGGCTTCAGGGATGGGTCTTCATGCCACTGCCTCATCCGCGCCTGAGCTTCGGTGTGAACAAAAAACATCTGCTGAGCTCAGAAAGCCTTGCTATAGATTGTAGTTTCCATAAGCAGGGGATCCCATATAGACCCCGAAGCACTATATTCCTTATGAGGACTCTGAAATGCTACCCTTAATTTTGGGAACCTCCTACATCCGGTCAAGCACAAAACCATGACAATATGCCAGCCCTAAAAACTTGGGCGTCGAGGTCCTTAAAGCCCAGCAGAAACCTGAAAAGAACTCTCATAATCAGCTTCCTTTGCTAAACCCCAACACGCACTGTATGTACAACGCAATCTTCTGATCCCTGCTCACTTCCCTGTGGCGCAGTCTACTTGTTCACACAGGTAATTCCCTGATCCACATAATGTAACCCTCACTACCAGGACCTGCAAAAACAAGGCACATAACCCTCACAAACCTCATGTATCTGGGCTTCTTGCGACAAGGCCCTCTTGAATGTTGTTTACGCGCCATCCAGGCCTAGCATGGTGCGCTGCAACATGCTAAGATAAACAAAGCATGATAAAAGCTCCGTATGAAACAGAGCTTGATAAGGGCTCTATATGTTTCTGTACTTAGCTTTTTGCAATGGTGATGTGGGGGTACAGGATGACACACGGGGCTCATTACAAGCTTGCTTGAGAGGTTCTACAGGCTCTGTGGGGAATTTCAAGATTCGTGCTGCCGGGCTCAGAGAAGCTCCATTTGCTCCTTTTAAGGAAGCATGAAGGTATATGAGCTGTAGTCTAAATCCCTAGTATTCACATTAAAAACACGTATAGTAGTCCCCCGTATAATCCTCTCTTTAACTTCCCTTTAAGGAGTGTAGACTATGGCCCATATTCCAATCGGGACTTATCTGGTCTGCATCATGCGATCTCGTTCAATTTCGCGCGTCTTCGTGCTACATAGACACCTCTTGAGTGCAATGTCGTGTGATTTTGCAGTTTTTTGCAATCTCCTGTGTGCAGTATTGCTGGCTGCTATATGGCGATAGAAATTCTAGGCCTTGTTGGATTTCAGAAGGCTTCTCTTGAACAACTCCCGCTTTCTGAGATGGCTTTGCTGAGAGCCCGGCACTAATCTAAAGCGCACCTGCCAGGGCTTAGATCACTTGGGGGTTTGCCAAAATTAGGGGTACCATTTTGGGGGGTCCCTATAATAAGGACTGTAGTATTTGGGGGTCTATATTGGGATCCCATTATTTTGGGAAACTACCATATAATCCCTACATAATCCCTATACAACCCCTACATTCCCTGTATAACCCCTTGGGGGTCTGTATTGGGATCCCATTATTTTGGGAAACTACCACTTATGAGTTGGGGTGCTGCGCATCTTTTGAGACATGGGGGCTTCCAAATCCATAAGCCCCCGAAGAATAAGGGTTTAGGGTTTAGGGAATCATTTCAAAAATGAAAAGTGACCATGGAAGCTTGGATTATATAGTGGTTTATAGGGATTATGGCTTCCCAAAAATTAGTACCCTGTTGCGGGTCCCTCAAAAAAAGGGACTAGAGCATTTGGGAGTCTATACAGGGGTCCCCCCCTTTATTGAAACTACCGAATGTTTCCACTGCTCTCACAATTATTGCGCCAGGAATGGCAAATATCATGATTCCGTGCGCTCAGATCTTTACTCAGCTCTGCTGCTCGTCACCGTTGCTATGGTAGGCAAGGCAAAGAGAGGTTTCTGCCTTTAAGGACTATATGGATGGGATGTTGCAAGATTATGGTTCAAGCATGAATGAAGGCTTCTACCATAAGGGGTAAGGATTGAGCCCTAAATGCGCCTGGAACCCTAGCTTTCGCGGCTACCCACGGGGCGCACCATGAGATCTGCAGCAAACCTTCTTGGAAGAAGTCCGCTAGAAGACCTGGGCAAGCTCAAGGAGTCCGTCGAGAGCATGGAAGACGTTCAAGCTGCATGTAACATGCTATTCACCGTTGCTATGCCGCTCTTGCTTCTCACCATTCTATCACGATGATGTTTCATGGATGTATCATCATGATCATTTCTGCTCCTATTTCTGCTGCTACTGCTGCTACTACTACCACTCAGAACTACTATTATTCAAATGAGCTATAGTCAAAGCTCCTTTTGAAGGGGGTTATATAAGGGACTACTACAGGGTTCATTAAGGGGGGATACTAGGAGTTTAGACTTTAGCGCAAATCATCAGGCAGCAGAATGGGTTGCAGTGCGGACTTCTGGGCGCACTTTTCGCCCAGTGATTCCAGTTGCGCTTCTCTGCGCTTGGCGTCCTTCATCTCCTGCGCACTCAGTTGTTTAGGGTTTAGGGTTTAGGGTTTTAGGGTTTAGGGTTTTAGGGTTTAGGGTTTTAGCGCTTTAGGGCTAAGGGCGGGTTCAGAGTTCAGGGCTTAAAGCTTATGAGTTTGAAGGGGCTCCTCCTTTCCATTTCCACAATTCACATCCCTTTGAAAGATCCAAGGATAGATTGCTCAACTCTTGCCTTATCTTGACTAGATCAATTGTTGACTCCCTGGATCTATGTTAGCAAGGTCTGAAAGCCTAAACCTTCAACCCCCCAACCACTAAAACCACCCCCTAAACCTAAACCCAAAAAACCCTGAACCCTAAACCCTAAACCCCCCTAAACCTAAACCCAAAACCCCTAAACCCTAAAGAACTGTCCTGGGATGCTCGGAACTCAGACTGCTCCTGCAGCCTCAGCTCTCCAAGAGTTTAGGGTTTCGGGGTTTAGGGGTTAAAGGTTTGAGGGTTTCGGATTTAGGGTTTTAGGGGCTTTAGGGTTGAGGGGTTTAGGGGTTTAAGGTTTGAGGGTGTCGGTTTTAGGGGTTTAGGGGTTTAGGGGTTTTGGGGGTTTAGGGTTGAGGGTTTACGGGGTTTAGGGTGTGCTCCACGGACTGCTCGTGACAAACAATACTAGGCCAAGTGTGCCACCAGGATTGACATGAGCAATCCCCCCGCCCCCGCCCAATATTGAGGCTCCACACCTCGCGCAATATTAAACATTCCCCATATATGTTTGTATACCATACTGGGAATATCTAATGTTAGGGAGTGGAGGGTCTTGATACTGCTGGGAGGGGATTGAAAACAGGACCCTGCCCTTGGATGGCTCCCTCAAAGACTTGAACGTTTCCTCAGCCGCAGGTTCAGCTACCCCGCCCAAGAAAGCTTCCCTGCTGCTCACATGTACATTGGGTACTTTCCCTGTTCACTGGAATATACTTAAACTAAAAGTATATAGAGCCCTTATATAATGTTACCCTATTACTGGGTGGGGGGTAACCAACATGTACACACATTCAGCTTCCCTGCAAGATGTAAGGGTCCCACACTTTGGCCCGCATCGTCTGTAGCTCTTCGAGAACCTCTGGCAGTAAACGGGCTGTTCTTCCCTCTCAGCAAAAAGTGGGGGCACAAAGCCAAATCTGTCACTCCCGAAGATCTCCCGAGCTAGAAATCGCCGAAAAAAGGGGTCACATCTGTAGGGGCTGAAAAATCATGAAGAATGACTACGGTGGGCCATGAAGTCTACAACTGCACTGGGCTATTGGGTAATTTCCCTAAATAAGGGGACCCCAATACAGACCCAGAATGCTATAATTCTTATTAGAGGGATCCCCAGAAAGGCACCCTGAGTTTGGGAAGCTACCATTTGCATACCTGGATCCTAAACCCTGACCCATAACTGCTGATGAGCTCTGGGAGCCCGGCTGGCCCCGCTGGCGATTTGATATAGGCCATCTTGGCACGCCACGCAGCGCCTTCCTAAGACAGCAGCTAAAATTATGGAAGTTTCCTAAAATTGAGGGAAATGTCCTACAATTAATTAGGGGAAGCTTCCTAAAATTAGGGGTGCCGCGACAATAGATATTGGTATCTTTATTGGGGTCCGTATCTCTGGAAACTACCAAATCTCAGTCTGCGCCTTCGTCAAAACCAGGGTTCCCGACATCCCGCAAAGCAAGACTCTGTTTGGGGACATTATTACAATTTTTACTATTATGCTTATTGTTACTATTAATGCTGTTATATCCTTACGATTCCTATTATTGCTATTTCATATTCTATTACTGTTCCTAAACTTTCAGAGGCTCCCAGTTCAAAAGGATTGCAATCAGCCCCGGACCCCACTTTCTCTCCACTGTATGTCCATGTCCTTCTCCACGTCTTTGAGGAAATTTTGGGCTTCCTGCGAAGCCTTGGTCAGAAAGGAGGAGCATGTGATGTTGTGATGGGCACTTACAGATCCGGTCGCAGAACCAACTTGATCCCGCGGAACCAATGATCAATGTTGCATGGGGCTTTCTGATAAGATTCTGGGCATTGACCTAGACCCTAAACCCTATACCCCAAGCCCCTTTAACCCTAAACCTTCCAACAGAGGGCCCCGAGGAGTAGCTTGGGGCAAACAAAGTTTGAGGTCACCTTGCCCGCAAGCCGCCCATGTTCAAATGAGCTGTAGTCTAAACTCCTTAAAGGGGGCTATATAGGGGATTATATAAGGGAGTTTTTTGGGGCTTATTAAGGGGCATACTAGGAGTTTAGACTATAGCTCAAGTAGCCTTGTCATCCATCAAGACGAAGCCTTCGGAAGGCAACATGCATTCCGCTGCCTGGCATGAACAAGCTACTAGAGGAGCGTAAATAATTACCAATATCATGTTGACGTCCATTTTTGAGGTACCATATAGTATCATTTGAGGTACCATATACTATAATTCTACAAGGAATATGGAAGCATGATATTGGTAATCATCTAGGCCCCTATATTATTCAAAACCTGAAGCCAAGGAGGGTTGAGGAGAGTGTGCTGGAGTGGGCTCTTCATTCATTGGGTTCATTCATACTGGGCGCAGTTCGTCCCAGCTTGATGATGAGCGCCTTGCTCCATGAAATCTAAAGTTACAAGGTTTGGGCTCAAAGGTTTTGAGCAAAAGGTTCAGATTAAAGTTCTGAAAAGGTTGCAGTGTTGAGTGTAAGGCTGCAGTTCAGATGTTTTGGTTTAGGATCCATAGGGTGACGGCTATATTGCATTGTTTTTGAATCCAAGGTTCTAAACCCCCCCCCCTTAAGCAGATAGAATGTAGGGGTTATATAGGGGTTATAGTGGGATAATGGAAAAGAAAATGGAAACTACTACCGCTTCCCTTCCATCTTTGTGCTTTTCCATTTGACTCTCCATTGCCACTATTGGTGGCTGACATCCCCATCCCTAAACCCTAAACCCTAAACTCCTAAACCCTAAAACCCCTAAACCCTAAAACCCCTAACCCCTAACCCCTAACCCCTAAACCCTAAACCCTAACCCCACTATCTGCTCCTCAAGCTCTACGCTGCCTGCTGCGGATCCATCGCGCAAAAGCCGGCCTGGCAAGTTCGGCCAAAAGGCGCCCGCGACATACAACCCCTATATAACCGCTACCTGGACTCCCAAAAGTATGTAAAATAATGGCCCTTAAGTCTATTATTATGGGTTTAGGACTGTTGTTTCACATGCTTTTGGGGTTTAGGTACCTGTATATAACATAGTAGTTTTCAGTTTATTTTCCATTAGCTCGATATAACCCCAACATATACCCTATTGTAACGTAGTAGTTTCCACTTTATGTGAAGCCCCAATATAACCCTAATATTACTACCCTCCCTAAAGAAGACGGCAGGGGCTTACATGAGCCAGGCCCGGATGCAACAAGGATAATGGAAAATAAAATGGAAACTACTACGTCATAATAGGGTTATATAGGGATTATGTAGGGAGTATATTGGGGTTATATAGGGGTTATATGGGGATAATGGAAAATAAAATGGAAACTACTACATCATAATAAGGTATATATTGGGGCTGTATTGGGATAATGGAAAATGCAAACTTGGGGGAATAGCGTCAGCACTTATGCAGGCTTCTGTGGTATGCGACCGATGGTGTAATTCTTGGGCTACGATAAGTTGGATGACAATACATTTTGGTGTTTGGAGGATGTAAGGTGATGTATGACGCTTCTATCTAAGGCCTCCTGCTGGAAGTGATTCAAGATTTCGGCGGTAGCGCGCCCTGCAATAGAATCCTACATTAGCCCATCATGTAGTCCTTCGCCTTCCCAAACAGATTTTGATATTGGGGCCCTTACTTGGGGCCCAGGAACTTGAAAAAACAGACCCCGGGTTCGAGAAAATTTATCAGGTCAAAGCAGGCGACAAGAAGAAAGCGATCTGAAAAGGCTTCAGGCTCAACCCTCACAGCCCTAAACCCTACAACCTACGCCTTGGGCCACAAAGCTCCAACCTAAGCCACAAACTACAAGGTGCGCGTGCCATAACCGCTGGTATGATGGGGTGTTGGGGTTGCTTCAAAGCATCGCAGGGCTTTAAACATTCCAGAGATGAAAAATGTATCCGCTTCAAGACCGATGTTGTTTAGCGACGTGCAGCAAAGCCCTGGTTCCTGCTTCGCTGCACCTGGTTGCGGACTGGATTTCCTGCTCTTTAGTGACCGCTGCTGACAGGTTGTGTTTTGGTGGCTGTTCCTGTCAAGGTAAGTGTAGCGACGGAAACCCTCCCAGTACCCTTCATTGTGGCTATAGGTCCCTATGGCGGACACTTAGGTCCTCACGGAGGGTAGGTGGAGGATCTAGTAGGAATCCTAAACCCTGGGAACCCTAAACCCTAAACCTTAAACTCTAAACCCTAAACCCTAAACCCTGGGAAAAAGGTGCAATGAGCCGGACTGACTCGGTTGTCCAGCCGAGAGAAGCCCGCCGTTCGCAGCAACCTGAAGTCGGTGAGACAATAGGGATTATTCAAATGGAAACTACTATATAATATTGGGGGGTATATAGGGATAATGGAAAAGAACATGGAAACTGCAGGGATAATGGAAAAGAAAATGGAAACTACCGTAGTATATTGGGGTTATATAGGCGTTATATAATGGGGATAATGGAAAATAAAATGGAAACTACTACATCATAATAGGGTTATATAGGGATCATATAGGGAGTATATTGGGGTTATATAGGGGTTATATGGGGATAATGGAAAATAAAATGGAAACTACTATATCATAATAGGGTATATATTGGGGCTGTATGGGGATAATGGAAAAATGCAAGCTAAGGGAGCTTTAGTCTAAGCTCCTAGTCTCCCCCTTAATAAGCCCCCAAGAATAGGACTCCTATATAGTGCCCTATATAACCCCCTTTAAAGCGTTTAGACTACAGCTCATCTGGGTCATCCTTAGGGTGTAAGGGTTTAGGGTTTATAGGAATTACAGGGGTGATAGGGTTTAGGGATTTAAGTAGCCGCTAGGTGGGTATACAGGGTTTCGGGTATTGATGCTGGTTTCGGAGCTTCATAAGGCTTGGGGTTTAGGGACGCAGGATGCGAATTATGACATTTGGTCTCTACGAACCAACATAGCATGCCTCAAGGCCAATGTGCATCTTCAACAATGGTCAAGAGAAACGATGCTGGACACGCGCAATCTCCCTCAGACTCCCTAGGCATCCTAGCTGTCAATGAAACTCGCCGAACCAGCAAACAAACAATACTTGATAATTTTCATAATCTAAGGAGACCCAAATATAGACTCCCAAATAGGAAAACCTATGATAACCCTTAGTGTAAGGACCCCACCAAACAAGGTACCCCTGTTTTTGGGAAACCCCCCACTTTCAGAAGCATCTAAGCGAGTCTGAGTTTGGGGCAGACCTGTTGGTGGAGCCATTGGCATGTGCATCTCGGTGTTGAGAACCAGCGCGGTCCTTACTGGGTGGCTGTTGAGACACTTAAATTTGAGTACTATAATAGCGAAACCCTATTATTTACCATATACCCGTACTATGGTAAATTAGTTTACCTTCCTTGACAGCATCCCTGCTCAGCAGCATGGAGTTGCAGTTGCTAGACCACAGCTTAGACATCGTAACCCTCACAATACCCACATCTACATGAAGCGCTCTCCAACCGCAAGCGTTGAGCTTAGTTTGTGTTGGCATCTTGCTTGAGTGGCTTTACTGAAAAAGCTGGTATGACAAAACTCTATCACGCAGTTTGAGGTTTGGGGTTTGGGGCCTGGGGTCTATGTTAGAAGCTTTCAGGTGCATAGCTCCACCCATGCCAAGCAAGGCGATGCTTTGTAGCCAAGGCCAAAGCTCCAGCATTTCCTCCTGCAACACCTAGGCAAGCACCATCATCATCATGATCACATATCTGAGCAGACTTGCCAATTACAAAAGTTTGTAGCAGCACTGTGAGAGTTTCAGTGTGTAACCATCTGAACATGATCTGTGCATGTGCCAACATATCATGAACACTTGCACGCTTTGCGCAGTTTCTGTAAGAACTACAAGTTGCCACGGCACCACATTTCTGGGGATAGCTACTGCTTGCTCCCGTGAGGCCAGCACCCCTGCCACGATGGAGATGGCGGTGCCAACCATCAATCGAATCCTTGCTCGTTGTCCAGCGATTCGGCGTGCTCTTACAAGTCCCAGTAACTAGAAAAACCTATGCCCCACCCAAGGGGCAAGGGCAAGAATGCTGAATAGCATTCACAAATTAGCTCAGGCTTCTACATTTTGCCGTGGTGCAGGTCAGCTCACACTCTTCGCTATATCCTGCATGGTTACCGTGATGACATAGCGGTCATTCAAAAGGACCGGAAACTGTGTGGCATGCCCTTCCCAACTCGGGCGTCGGCTGGTTGTACAGGAAGAATTGGCCCCGGAGCACGATGCGAAGCAGCTTGCCTACTTTGACTTGGTTGCAATGAAGGAGCTTGGGCTGAGGTAGCGCAATGTGAGTGCGGAGTAAATAGCATGGTTTCCTTCTGATGGTAACGTAGCTCAGCTGATGTGGCAATCAGCAACTGCCTGCTCAGGCACTGTAGCAAACATAGTGAGTTGTTGTAAGAATTTTCAATATCTCTCCGGCGTACCACATGTCTTATATTATTCACAGCAGGACATGTTGCCAAACGCGGAGGGCATACTTTTGGCATTGCTGAGGCTTCGCTCAACATCATGTACTCATGCAAGCAGCGTCAAGCTCCACTGTGCCAGGCAGCTATGACTAGGGCATCTCTGCCACACTCATGTCTCGAAAACGTGATGTCTCCCTTGGCTTCCAAGACGTTGGGGTCCCTTATGCTCTTCCACGAAGCTGTGGCCACATTTCTGAAACATCTCCGGCTACAGGATATAAGTCAACAATAAGGTGCCCCAAGCCCCAAACCAGCAATTGTCCGTGTAATCGTGGTACGGGAACCACTTACCAAGGAGACGCCACAGTTTGGGAAACGCGCGTATGCCTTCCATGGTCGGCTCCACAGACATCATGTGCATGGTGCTCTGCCTCAGCATACACCATACGTTAAACTCCGATGCTGCTGCATGCCACTGAAACTAAAACCCTAAACCCTAAACCCTAAACCCAACACAAAGCCACGCAAAGGTCGAGAAGCTAGGATGGACTCCTTCTTGGACATTCATTGAAACGTCGAGACCCTACTTGCGCAGCCCCTGTGAGCTTCCGATTGAGGCTCTGGCATTTGGAGATTGAGAGATTTGGGATTTTGGGCTTGTGGGATTGGTATCCAAGGTTGCCGGTCTGGGGTCAGGATGCTGACTGAGTGTCGGTGGCCTTTCATAGCGCAGTTTGGGATGGTTTGTTGGATCGCCTGCGGTTGGGGCATTTTAGCAGTGGAGGGCGCCGGGTCTGTGGGTGCATTGCACGAGAATGTAGGGTGTGCAGCCGCGTTTGGCAGTTCCCATAAAAATGGGGCCTCAATATGAAACTGCGAAACACTAAGGACCCCGAAGGGGATCCTTAACTTTGGAAAGCCTGCGTCCGACGAACCTCTTTCTAATCCCAGTTTCCACTTCGTGCTCCATTTTCTTGAACAGCTGCTTCTCCGTTATTGGGGTGAAACTCCTAAACCCTACAAGCCCAAAATTGTTGGAAGCCGGTTTACCGTTGGGTTGCTTGCAGGACCGTGGCAAGATTGATCGGCGCCGAAAGACCACATAAGCATACAATCCACCCCAAGAACCCAATAGTAGCCATAGCATCCTCATGCCTCGGTAGTTCTTACCAGACCCAATCAGGCTTTTTTGACCAAGGGCGCGCAGGTCGGCTGCGTATCCTATACTGCGCTTGAAGCCAGCTACAGCCTGGACATACTCGTTCCCGTGAACTCCGTCGGCTGATGGCGGAAGTGAGGGGACAAGCATTTGCGGGAGATGAGGCCACGCTTTACTGGCACATCCAGGTAGAAGTCGGAGTTGTACATGAACCTTGGTTTCATCTGGGGGCGTATGAGGTATTCTCGTACCTTTTTCTAGACCCCGAACTCTCATTCCTGAACCCTACAACCTGAAAACCTTTAATCCTCAACCTCAAACCCAGGCCCCAAACCCACCACCCAAGGAACGGCGTGTTAACGAGTGCTCGGGCCGCCTTGGCTGTGATGGCGTAGGCGGTGGAGCCCGTGTCGTTCATGCCAGTCCCGCAGTGGCGATCCTCGAGGAAGACCAGATCCACATCTGGAGGAATCCTGAAGGCTCCCTAAAAGTTTAGGGTTTGGGGTTTAGGGTTGAGGGTTTAGGACGCCTCCTGGAATTATTGAACATAACATGGATGCCCAGTAGAATATTGGCAAAAAGTGGACACCCCCTGGAATCATCGAAAAGAAGATGGACACCACGAGAATAATGGAAACGTTAAACTGGAAAAGAAAATGGGAATCAGCGGGAGCTCGGGCTGTAAAGGGGGTATAAACTGAAGAGAGAAAAAGGAGGACGCTGTTTGAACACTCTGCTTCGAGAAGCCCAGGCCCAAAAAAGGACAAAGTAGCCACTTGAGAGTTTCCCGGGATCTAGCATTTAACTGACTAAAAACAAACAAGCCATATTTCCCCCAATATGTTGGAGTCCTACCTCTTAAGCCCTTGAACAGACACAAATAACCCTGAATCCTAAGCCCGAAAACCTAAACTCGAAACCCTAAAACCCCATAAGCTCCTCTGTATCTACCGGAACCCTCCCCCAAACTGGGTTGCTGTTAAGGAACTTAAATTAAGTTACTATATTGGGGAAACCCTATTATTTACTATATATACCTATTATGGTAACCCTAAACCCTAAACCCATTATGGTAACTTAATTTAAGTTCCTTAACAGCAACCCACAGCAAACCAACAGCCAGGAAGCTCCGAGAGGTGCTGCAGCAGCTCCTCAGAGCTCGTTTCCGGACGGGCATCATCCTCCAAAGAAAGGATTCCTAAGCCCTACCTGGACTCAAAGGTGACCCCTAACGATAGCTAGGGTTTAGGGTTTAGGGTTTGGGGTTTAGGGCTTGGGCTTTAGGTTTTAGGGTTTAGGCAAAATTATAGCCCAGCACCCCTAACAATAGCCCGAAAGGCTATCATTCTATTTGGTGCAGGTAAGCCCAAGCCTCTCAGCTCCAAACGCTAAAACCTAGAACCATGCCAGGTGAATCTTCTGGATTCTGATTCTATCTGTCCTGCTTTCAGGTTTAAAGTTTACAGGGTTTCAGGGTTTAGGGTTTAGGGTTGTGAACAGTCATTCCTAGACCCTCCTCCTACCCTCTATTAGGGCCTAAGCAGCCATTATTAGGGACCATATATCCCCAATTAAGGGTACAAGGAGGGTCCTGGTTTATAGGTTCTCAAGCTTCCGGCATGCTGGTGCCCTTCCCACCCACACTGCCTAATATCGGGATAATGGAGAAGAAAATGGAAACTACAGGGGTTATAGGGATATATTATAGAGGTAATATGGGGGTTTAATAGGGAATTATGGGGTATATTTAGGGGTTATATAAGTCCTCGAGGATGATCATCCACTCACGCCCACTCAAGGAAGCTACCGCTGTTTGCCATGCCTTGTAGTGCCCCAGGGCACATGCCAGAGTGCCTAAAGGCCTGCCATCGATACGGTTTTGGTGCCTGGAAGGATTGCTGCGCCACTGCGCCTTCATCTGCTCTGACATGGGAACCAGCTCCTCCCTGTTCATCATGTCCTCCTCGCTTGCGAAGTCTGTAGCCGTCACCCCGACCATCCAAGTCACGCGGATACCAGGAAAGACTTGCTCGTACTTGTAGGCTCGCGTGCGTTCGGCATAAGTCAACACCATGATCTGATCGATTCTGGCGACGGGCGCGGTGCCAGTGTGGGAGAACGTTTGGACCAGCGTGGGTGAGTTGTAGGCAGGAATGGCGACTCCCTGCCTGCGAAGGACGGCCTGCGCCTGCTGGAAGTCTTGCTCGCTGGTGCCGACCAGCCCCCAAGAGGGGTTGTGCACTTCCATGAAAAGCTTGTCAACAAGATGTGCCTGTGGAGAATTAGCAAGGCAAGGGATGATATCAAACTCAGCTCCCTCGATGTCCATCTTAACAATCACGAGATCCTTGGCGCGGTGCGCGGGAGCGGTGCGGCCGTTCGGCTTCAGGGTTTAGCGTTGCTCTATAAGGCTCAAAAAAGCCCAAAAAGCCTTTTGTAGTATGGTCTTTGGGCCCAAAAGCCTTTATCATGACTCTTTAAAGCCTTAGAGTTAGGGTTCGACACAGTAATAGCTACGTGCAGACAAGCTGGCCTTAGCTGTTGTCTGCTCATGGAGGATCTGGAGCAGGTTTCTGAGCGGTGGTTTGAACAGATTTGTTGATTTGAGTGCTTCGTTCATTCCTCCTTCAGAACCTCTAATCCAAACTAAACTACTCTTTCTAAAACCTGCTTCCCAACTCCATACTGTGTCAACAGCACTGCAACCCCCCTCGCAAAACCAACGCAACCCACTTAAGTAAGGGTTCCAAGGTTGAGGGGCCTTTTTTTGGCATCGTTTAGCCAGGGAGCTTGACGTGCGCTAAGCACCACTCCCAGGTCCCTAAGCCCTGAAGGCTAAGCTTTATAGCCCCCTTAAGCATATGGATCTTATTACAACATACCCAAAGCCGTATGTTATCTACTTAATGGGGACTATAACCTCAAAAGCCTACAAGCCTGAAGCCCAGAACCTCTAAACCTTCAACTGGACTCAAATCTCCCCCAACCCGCTTTTTTTTTGCCACTGGGAGTGCCTGGTGGGCACCGTGACCTTCACTTTACCGCTCTTCACGACGTCCTGATGCGAAGGGGAAAGGCTGGATCCCCAGTAGTTGTGCTCGGTGTTCACATTGTCCAGGTAGAAACCTTAGGTATGTCAGGTATCATTAATGACGCACCGGCTTAACTGGGGCTACCCGCAATTGCGTCAAGTTTTTGGGAAATTATTAAGGACAGGGAATTGTTTGGGGTACCCGCTGTAATGTCAAGGTTTGGGGGCCAGAAAAGCAATTTCAGAAGTTTGAGGAGCTCACATGCAAGCTCAAACTCAATTGAAAGTTTTAATGCAAGCTGCTCATTCTTTGCTCTGAATACTACTACTAATAATAACAATGTATTTATTATTAGGATTCAGCTCAGACCCTCAAACCATTTTGATTCTGGACGACCTTAATTGTTTAGGGGGGACCCCCGTACTTTAAAGAGGGCGCAACATTCGTGCTCAGGGGTGGAATAGTTGAGGTATTGGAGGCTTAGGGATTTGAGCTTGGGGTGTTGCAAGGATGTTGGAGACAGCCGCTCATCGAACGACCCCCCCCCCCACCAGGCTACACTCTTGGAATAGCCCCGAGCCGCAGTTAACCGGGTACCCTACATGAGAAACACGCTCACTCCCATGGTAAAATACCAGGAGTTTCAAGCTTACGCACCTTTTTCCTCAAACCCTAGCTTAACCAATTATCTATGCAAATGATCGTGCTTCGAGGATCTCAGTTTTTAGGGCTTCGAAGATTCAGCCACCGGAAGCCTAAACCCTCGACATCCATGACGCCCCAAGCCGTATAAACCCCCAACCCCAAGCCGTGGACCCTAACCATAAACTCTGAACCCCAAACCCAAAGCCAAGTCGCTCGTTTGCGCATCGCACATGTAGGCTGCTGAGGAGGGCATGGCTTTGACCTGGTTATGGTGCTGGGCCTCAACCTGGTGCAATGCTGAGTCGAAACCTGCGTGACACGGGGTCTTGGGTTTTGGGGGTAATGCTTGCTACTACGTATATATTTCTATGTGATATCCTAAAGATGGAGAATGGAAAAGCAAGTAGAAGATGGAATGGAAACTGGGATTATTGACAATAATGATACTATCTTGGTTGGGGATGCATTGAATGCTTAGTAGCCACTCCTGTTTGCTAGGCCGCAAAAAGAAGCCAGGCAGGCAGACCATCGTAAAGAAGGAACAACCAGAAGCTTTTTCTGTAGACCCGACTCTAGTTTATGTGAGAGAAAAGGATGCCATACTGCCATCCAGTCACGGGGATTGGCCTCCACCAACAGAGCCTCCCATTTTCCTCCATTTGGGCAGGAGGCCACAGGAGTGTAGTCGCCCTGCCTCGATATGAGTGAAGATGTTTGATGCCCAGGGAAAAATTTGGTGGTAGGGTGCAACGTGCTAAGGCCCCGCAGCAAAAAGTCCATCTGCAAGCTTCAGACCAGTTGCAAGAAGCGTTCAAAGCTATTTCCATTGGCTGCACCCAGATCGATGAACACGCATCTCGCCTCTCGACCGGACTTCGGCGCCACCCAGGATGCATCGCTGCTGTGGCACTGACATGGTGGTGCTTTCTGGATCTCGTTGGAGAAATCGTGCACCTAAGGCAAAGGCAAGACCAAGGCATGCCCTTCAGAGGCTGAAGGTTCTGCATTTCGTGGAAATTAGGAATCTGATTCCATTCCCCCAAGACCCTAGTGGATTTGTATCAATTCCTGCTCAGGTTACTCTACGTGAAAGGCTCCGCTGAAACCAACCCCAGATACCTTGAGGGCGCGCACGGTCACTTCCTGGCAAAGGGCTGAGAGCAAAACCGCTGCTTTCTTCAAGGCGCCCGGCATCCGGTCCCTTTGCAGCCTATAGGCGCCAACTACATTGATCCCGGGCGGAGCTTGAACCCGAGGGTCAACTCGAAGCAGGCAGCAAGCGAATTAAGAGCCTATCAGGCACGAAGTCCGCAATTGACAGGTTGAAATGTGTTCTGGTATTGTATGCCTGGACTCTGGAAGGTGAGTGTGACCTCCACCCAGGAGCATACCTTCAACCGCTCATCCGAAACCCTGAATCCTCTGGTGGCCTCGACCTTGACAAGCAGCCCCAAACCCTGAAACCATCCTGATCCCGAAGCCTAAATCAATGCAGACCCCTGATTCAGAAATCCCCTTCCTCTTAATTTAATGGCCTGAATATTAGGATCCCTAGTATAACCCCCATTTAGGGGAGGGGATTTCTTAATGAGGGGGGCCTACATTACCCTAAACCTGCAAGCCGGCAAAGCTCTGTGCATCCGGTCTTGCCTGTCCCTCAAGCTCAGGAGGCACCCCAACGGAGCCATCTCTTCGTGATCTTGCCCCGCATCCCTAAACCCTGAGCTGCAAACCCCGGACCTCAACCCCTAAATCTAAAAAAACAAGCAAAAGGAACCCTCGACCTCCATTCACAAACCAATGGGCTAGGATTTTGGGGTTAGGTTCGGATCCGAGCGGAGTTGGAACTTGGATTGGGCGTCCTCGGGTAGGGAACGCGAGTTGAGTTCACAGAAGCCAGATCATGCTTTGAGTGGCCGTGTATTCCCCGAGTGGGGGCGTGCCTTCTATGTCAGACGGCCTCTCTGTAACCATAGGCACGCTGTTATGCGTCATAAACCCACCAAAGCTAAAATGAAAAGGGTCCCATTTTGCCAAGAAAGCATGCAACACATGAATGTTTCTGCAAATTTCACATCCCGTCACGGTACCCTCACATGATACAATCCCTCCTGATATGAACCTCAAAGAGGAAACCCAAAGTTCTCAGAACTCCCAAGCAAATCTAGCGCTAAAGGCTCACGGGTAGCGTACCGGGCATTTGGCTTGCATCAGAGAAAATGGCCTAAACCCCTAAACCCCAACACCCTAAACCCCAAACCCCTGAACCCTACACCCCAAACCCGAAGCCCCTAAGCCCCTAAACCCCACACCCCCAAACCCTAAGCCCCTAAACTAAAAGGACACTTGGAGCCTCTAAGTCCCCGGCGTGTGCTTCAAGATGTGCTCTGGGCGCGTCCGCCAAGAGCCAGTTGCAGGATCCTATGGTACTATTGGGGGTAATATTGGGGTAATGGGAAAGAAAATGGAAACTACTATAACGGGTGTAGGGTGTAGGGTTTATAAGGCTTAGGGGCTATTGGGTTAATATTGGGGTAATGGAGAAGACAATGGAAACTACTATAATGGGTTATATTACCGTATATTGGAACTTCTGGACGATATCAGCTATAGTCTAGACTTCTAGCATGCCCCGTAGTAACCCTCATACTACTCCCCTAAAAAAGCCGTTATAAGCCCCACTCTAATCTTGCTGTATAGGAGTGTGGACTATAGGTCACATGGGGGTGGGGGATTGGGTCCCTGAAATGTCCCTAACGCCCTGCAGCCCTAAACTATACAGATCCAGCTCAACCGGGAAGGGGGTTTAGGGGTTTTGGGTCCAGGGATTGTAAGGTTAATGGTTAGTCAAGGTTCCGGCAAATAAGGATTTGGTCCTACACACTAGACCCCCCTTTCCAAACCCATGGTTGTTGGTGTGCCCCTACCTTCACCGGATCCCAGCCCCTTCATATACACACACATATACATATACATATACATATACATATACATATACATATACATAGATATGCATATATGTTTACATATGCATATACGTATACATATGTATATATGTATATATACATCCATGAATTTTTTTATACACACATAATATACGACCCGCGTCCTTGGTGCAGACCTCCGTCCATGGACCTTGACCTTTGGGCCCTTCTCGGGCGCCGGCGTCTGCCTTCTGCATAAAAAAATCTACATTCAATGTTTCATATCAGGTATCTAGGGTTTAGGGTTTAGAATTTAGGGTTTAGTATTTGAGTCTAGGGGCCAATAATTGATGCATAATTTGATGAACCTGAGTTCCTGATTAGGCATTGTACTAAGGACTATACTAAACTACAAGAGGGATCCCCATGTCCTCTGCTTCGGGTCCCTTAATAAGGCTAATCGTGACTGTAGCTCATCGGTTGCAGGGGTTAGGGTTTAGGGTTGGGCCTCCTTGGAAGAAAACAAACTGGCTCTAGAGGGTCCCGTATACAAGAATCAGTTACTTTGGGAGGCTTATGACAGCAGACGTTACTTGGGTTTGGAGTCTGGAGGTCCTATAGGCATGACGGTACATGGAGAATGTGTAGGGCGTGAGGTTTTGCAAGAGTGTTTCATCCAGCTTCTGCGCAAGGATCCGAATAGCTTGGTGTATACCAATCCCAACTTGAACAAGGGCCGCAGGATGTGGCGAAGAGTCCCGAATTCTACCATCAAAGTAGGAAGCTTCAGCAGCAGTGATGAAAACACGATGTACATGTCGGTTCTATCGGGATCGGCCACCTTGCCATGGACTTGCCGCTTGACACGTCCTTGCACTTTTCATTGCTGCAGGTATCCAGTGACGGTGCCAACATTTTCGAGCGCGAAAACCTAAACCCATTACAGTAGCTTTCATGTTCTTTTCCATTATCCCTCTAAAACAACCATATACCCCTATATAACCCTAAATAACCCCAATATACTACAGTAGTTTCCATTTTCTTTTCCATTATCCCTAATGTCACATAATAGTACCCCTATTTCTAACCTAAACCCTTCAACCTCCAAGGCGAGTGCACATTCTGCTGAGACCCCAGCTTCCCCAGCTGATGCCGCTTCTTCAGCATCTTGCGGGGGTCTGAGCTGGTCAGGGAAAACTATTATTTATGGTTTGGGGTTTAGGGTTATAGGTTATATTGGGGTGATGGAAAAGAAAATGGAAACTACTATAGTATATTGGGGTATGTAGGGATAATGGAAAGGAACATGGAAAAAGCCAGCAAAGCCTCCCGTGTCCTTGCAAAGACAACACCAGGAACCGTGCGAGTCTTATGAGGCTACTGCCAGTGACTTTACTTGCGTTGCCAGGACTCAAGCTGAGGACCCATCTTTCCAGAGCAGGAAAACCTTAGGGCGGCGCGCGCTGGCGCCTTCCTCCATCGGCACCTTGTCTAACTCCCTAAAGCCTATAAACATCTATAAGCCCTCATGCTTCCAAGGCTTTCGGGCACGGCTGTCATGGCTCACTGAGCCTGGAGCATCAGCAGGTGTATTCAAAGGACCCTGCTCTGCACCTGGCAGGGGCTTAGGGTTTTAGGGTTTAGGGTTAGGGCGTACAGGATACAGGCATCGTTAGACACAAGGTGGGACCAGGAGGTCAAAGATCCTCAAGAGCAAGGGTTTTTTCCAAACAGGGGCGCGCAACTTTGTGAAATGCTGTTTCCAGGTATACCCTGTCCTCCTGAATACCCTAAACCTCAAACTCCAAACAACCAAAACGTACACTCCAGGACTGTAAGACTTACCTTTGGTGAGCTAGAAATGAAAGGAATGGATCCTTATGGTAGTCCCTATTGCCCCCTAAGAATGGAGAATCCGATGGAAAATAAAATGGAAAATGCAATGGAGACTGGGGGTATATGGATCTGTATAGTAGTCCCTATATAACCCATTGTTATAGTAGTTTCCATTCTCTTCTCCATTCTTCCTATGAGACCCCTCTAAAACCCCTCTATAATCCCCAAATTGCTAGTTTCCATGTTCTTCTCCATTCCCAGCTAACCAAAGGTAAGAAGATTGCCGGAAGGGTTTGGCCCTGTCGCCTTCTCCGTTTGCAACAGGCGCCTCTGTGGTTTCGACAGCTTTGCTCTCCCTGGGCGCCCATTTGGTTTGGCAACCCTAAACCGTGAACCTATAGGGCTTAGGGTTTAGAGTTTAGGGTCTGGGGTTGAGGTTTGAGGCTCTGGGCTTGGGATATAGGCAGGCGGCCTATGAATCCTAGGATTTAGGCTTTCTGCGGGACAACGCTCTGCACTAGATACTTGAAAGGAAGCTTCAGTAGACCGCTGGCGGACCCCTTCAACTGAAGATCTTGATATTCGCCCAAGATCCAAGTAAACCGTGGACAAAAGATCCCATTCATCCCCTCAGCCCTGACCGCATCACTGCGTGGGAGTCAACCCGCAAGCCTCAATGGAGAACCGCTTCACAAGGATAAGAAGCACCGTTCTGATTATGATCGATGCTGCTCTTTCCATCACTAGCTCAGTTGCAATACTCCCGATGATACTTGCTGACTCTGCGGGTCGCAACTGTTGCTGCCAAGACCATCATTGCCAGTAGTCTATAACATCATGCTTCCCGTTTTTGTGTGTGCTGCTGATTGTATTGCTGCCATATACATATGCTTACCAATAAACTAGGAACCCTACCGCCCAAGTCCTACAGCCTTAGTCCTAAACTGGAAGCCCTTAACCCCCATTCCTAAAATCTAAGACACAAACCTCTATATGCGGCCCTAAACCTTCAGTCATAAACTCTGCATACTACCCTCGAACCTAAACTCCAAACCATGAGGCCGTGTCATCATTCCCCATTTAGCAACAATTCCCGCATCATCTCTATGACAGCCGACTTACCACTTAATCATCCATTTGCTCTACGTTTCGAATAAGTTCTTTCCCCTAAACCTTTTCCCTCTTAACTCCAGTACTCCCAAATGAATGATTCGAAACCCTAAACCCTGAACTCTAGACCCTAAACCCTAAAACCCTAAACCCTAAAACCCTAAACCCTTAACCTTGAACTCCAAACCTTCCTGGGCCTCCCGCTTCGGCACTGCGCTAGCGCCAGTGGCTGTGTCCTCCTCGCCGGGATCTGGCTCAAGGGCTTCCGAAGCCTGTGAGCTCGAAGAATTAGCGTACATGCTACATATTAGATGTACCTAAACCCCAAATGTATGTAGAATAATTGCCTTTTGGGCTATATCTTGGTCCTTTGGGCGATTATTTTACCTACTTTTGGGGTTCAGGTTATATATATATATACATACAATTTAAAAAAGATGTATATTGCGCAGATGAAGTTCACATGTAGTGTGTCTGTGTATACATATACTCTAGACATTGTATTCGAAATCCAGAGTGTAAGTGTATATATATATATACATATGTTGATATATATAGATATATACATATATAGTTTATTGCATACTATAGATGCTGTGGGTAATGACTATACCAGGGACAGGTCTTGGTTTAGGGGTTCAGGATTTCGGATTCAAGCTTGACTTAGGTCAGACTCAGGGGTGTAAGGACTAGGTGATAACCATGGGATGACTTATTCTGGGTTTAAGGTTTAGTATTTAGGGCTGCATTACGATGAATGATTACGAGTTTAGCAACGAAGTACGAGCTGTGACCACAAGAAGTGGAGTTTAGTCTTTGTCGTCCGGACGGTGCACGATCATGCGCATCTTGCTGAAGATTTCACTAAGGATAAAGAAAACAAAAGAGCCAACAGTCGAATCATCGGCCGTAGTGTTGCGAAACATGAAAGTACTAGTAAAGATTCGCGGGGCTAGGGGGAAACAACAGGCACACCCCATCTTCATGCACATTCATGGTCGATACCTGTGGTTGATTTTAGCCATGTCGAGCAGGAGAAAAAACTGAACATGATCTGGATGACTCGGCCACTGCTGCGCCGTCCCGCCTTTCGCTTCACTCCCTTCCGCTTACCTTTGCCTTTGTCTTTTCCTTTGCCCTTCTTTCCCTTGTCTTTGCCCTTGCCTTTTCCCTTGCCGTCCTCGCCTGCATGACCAAGCCAGGAGCTGATAGAAAATATACTTAAATAGAATAGAATCTACCATAAAATACCATAATATAATATTATATACTATCATATACTATTCAGTGCAATACCTGAACCCCAAAAGGCATATAACATAACAGCATGCGGGCTATTTTCAAAGGTTTCAGCCCTTCATTTTTCCCATTGGAGATCTAAATCTAGGTCCTACTACCCATCATCAGGACTAGGAGAAGTTCTGCCTGCTGAGTCATGATCACAAGATGTACTAACTGGACCCCAGGCGGAGGCCGTAAATATGATCAAGCATGCCATTATAATTCACTTTGGGGGCTCCAGGCAGCATCTTGCTGGGCCTTCTGTCTTCCTCGGCAGGCAATCAGATGCCTCGCGCAGGTTGACACTACTTTGCTTAGTGCATGAGGGAACAAATTCCTGCACCTCGGAGGGACCCTACATGACCCCTATATGAGCCTTAAAGGGATCCTAACCCCTATGCAACCCTTGAAGGGACCGTATATAACTAACCACTACATAAACCTTTGAGGGACCCCGTTGGGAATCCCTACAGTTCCGTATTCCCTGCCCAGCACAAACCTAAGTCTTAAACCCTGAACCCCTAAACTAGGCAGTACTAAGTTGCGGAAGTCATCCACCGTCTCCCACATGCCTTCAGGCGCGCGTAGTTGTGAAATGAATGGCAACCTGTCAGGGACATTCCCCGGCTGTTGAGACAATGCCTTGCAGGTACTGTAGGGTTTAGGGTTTAGGGCCTGAATAACCTATATCTGTTTAGGTCCCCTTGCGCCGCTACACTTGTAACAGGAACCCAGGACCTATAACCCAGCGTCCTTGTCATTGTTATCTTCCATCTCCTTTTCCATGTGATTCTCCATTATTGGGATCCTATTTGGTAATTGTTTAGGCCCCTACCAAGTTTGGAGAAGTTCAACGCAGTGGGCAGGGGACATTAAGGGCTGAATTCTTTTCTGCGTATATACCTGGGCCCATAAAATGTTTGACATCTGATTTGGACGGTTGTCGGCATGGTCCTTTTTCGGGGGTAGCCTACATTACATGTGGGCCATACTATGCCTATGCAGGGGACCCACGCAGAAACCAACATTTGGATAACCCTAAACCCTAAACCCTTACACCCTAAACCCGTAAACCCTAAACCCTAAACTCTAAACCCTTAGACCCTAATCCCTAAACCCGTAAACCCTAAACCCCTAAACTCTAAGCCCTTGGACCCTAATCCCTAAACCCGTAAACCCTAAACCCCTAAACTCTAAACCCTTAGACCCTCATCCCTAAAACCACATTCATGCGGCTTACTGCCTTCGAATCGTCGCATGACGGCTTCCAGTCTGGCGGCTATGTCAACCTGAAGTAGCTTAAGGCAGGGGCTTAACTATTCTGCATAACGTTTGGGGGGTGTATTGCTACAGTGATATGATATATGTGGATTCTCATGCTTTGGGGTATGGTATACTATAGTTGTGCAAGAGAGTGATTTTGGCAATCTTCTAGGGTATGTGACTACATCAAAAGGGGTCCTTGCAGGGCTCCTGCCGGTGCTACTGGCCCAACTACGATCTATCGGCTTTTTCAAAGGATTGCGGCGCCGGGCAAAAAATGGGGGTGAAATCAGAACTCTATACGGCTCTTGGGTGCTGTTGCCTGAAGCTGCCTGCAGGAATGTCACCAGCTACAGCCAGCTCAATAGGTGATTGCCTTGTTGCAACGGCATGAAACCCCAAAAAGGACCCTGTAGGGACTTCTACAAGCATCTTGGTCGGTCGGAGCATAAGACGCCGGTCTTCAATTGGTCCAAGCAGCAGCAGAGACTTCGTCAGCTTCGCCCGAGCCTGGATCAACTTCAAGTCCGGAGTTTCCCAAAGTGAGGGTTTGCAAGTCCCCATAACTGTTATGAACAAGCATCATAGCATTTGGGGATCTATATTGGGGTCCCCCTATTCATGGAAACTGCCATGTCTCGAGAATGTGGGATCACATTCGGGACCCTGGGCAAATGTTGGGAACTTGAAAGAGTCATAGGGACCCATTTCACAGATAGAAGATCTAGGCTTTTTGAACAAACTTTCACGTTGGCACGAAGAAGGTCCGCTGTACAAGTTGAGCGAGCCTAAGCTTGAACCACTTCGAAACCCCATAGCATGGTAATTTCCAGGACTTTATGGACGCAAGGTGGTGCGAGATTTCCTCCATCAATCGTATCATGTAGAAACTTTCTCAGCTGCTGGCTCAGAGGCTTCGCCAAATCTGTCGGGAGTATGTATTCGTACCTGCCAGAGGATGCTGCGGGACCCCAATCAAGCTTCAGTAGATGCAGATATCCTCAAAGCAGAGGGCACTCCCGCCAGGAACAGGCCTCAGTTGCACACCACAAGTTGAGAGACCAGCCCATCCCTTTACAGGGTTCCACTGCTTACGCATCCGAAGCTAGGATGCTCCAAAACAGGCCAGATCTTGCCGACAACTCCACATAAATTCTGCTGGCAAGTTGCGTGCTTGGCATCGAAACTTTGGGGCACCTTCCTGGCGCTGAAGCAGCGGATGTCTTCCGGCCTCGCAGTTCAGCGGCAGAACCAGCAGCGCTTCTTCTCGACTGGTCTTGCCACACTGAGCATATGCTTGCTGGTAGCATACTCTTGTGAAGATGGAACCTACCTGAGTAATGCCGCACAACGAACCCTGACCGCAACCAGCGGCTACCTGCTCCGGGTACCGGTACCAACACACCAAGCTGATACCAAGGCAAGCAAACTGGGTTGCTGTTCATGAAGTGAATCTAAACTACTCCATTTGGGAAACCCATTTACTATATATATATATATACCCATTCTCGTAAGTTAAATTAAGTTCCTCAACAGCCACCAGCAAATGGAAACAATTCGCACTGCAGCTGGGCCGGCGGCAAGGCTTCGTTGATCTGGTCAACCAAGTCTGCATGCGACAGCCGAGGTCTACACTGGTGCTTTGATCACAGCTTCAGAGGATAGGCCCTTTCCCTGCAACAACCTAAACCTCAATGACCTGAACCCAGAACCCTACTATAATATACCATGATGTACTGTATAATATACTATAATATACTATGATATACTATAATAGTTCATGAGATCACCCTTCCTTACAGTATCGTTGACCGGTTCATCCCCGCAACGTGTTGAACCAGCGCCTCGGCTGAAGCCAGCATCATCGATGCTGTCCGGCAACACGGCGAGTCTTGCGGAGATCACCAGGCGCAAGGCGCTGACCTAAGTCAGCTGTCTTTTGGGTTTAATTGGGGTCAAATTGGGGTGGTATTTAGGTGATTTTTAGGGATAATGGAAAGGAAAATGGGAACCATGATTTGGAGTTAGAAGTTTTGGGCTTTAGGGTGTAGGGTTCATAGGACTCAAGGTTGAAAATTGGGGTAGGGTTGAGATGTTGGGTTACACTGCAGTTTAGGGTTTAGGGTTGCACCTGCATCTTCATTTGGGAAACTATCTAAAGCTTCCACCAATGTTTCAAGGTCAGAGACGGGTTAATCCTCTCCCCCTAACATGACACCCCCCCACCCCCTAATATGAAATACTCCCCATTATTGTATATCATAATATATAGGAAGTATCTAATATTAGGGGGTGGGGGGTGTAATATTAGGGGGAGGAGATTAAAAGCAAGTTCTGGGCTGCTTATTCCGGTCATTCCACTATCTACGGTAGGTGTAATTAGGGGCCCTAAGTTTGAAAAACAACTTATATGAGGATTATGTAGGGATGAAAGATTTTCTGTTGTTCCTTGTTTCTTGAAGTCAGGGTCCGCCCATGCCACCCAAAATCCACATCCTTAGCACGCTCCCGGCTTTGAAAATCACAAGATTCCGCGGAAATCCCCATCAAGCCGAATGAATCCTATAAGAAATCCCCAAACCCTGCATCTTCCAAAAACAAGTCCCAAGATCGCCCGGTAAATAATGCCGCAGTTTCCACAAGAGCGTGCCCTTTTCGACCGCGTTACAAGTACCACAAACACTGTGGGAACCACAAAACCCTAAAAACTCCCTATCGCCCGTACGAAGCCTTAAATATTCCCTGCACAATCCCCGGGATATACCCTACATGATAATTCTATAATGCTACTACGAATACTAATAATAGGGCTTTGCCTTTGTGACAAGAAGGCTTGGCAAAGGACCCCAGCATCTGTCCGGCTCGAGCGACTCCAACCTACCTGCCGCGATGCGGATCCGCGTTCCAGGTTTAGGGATACTAACAATATCATGATCATTAATATATAACATTAATATCATTAATGCATAATATTAATTATCGTTACTATGATTATTCTTACTATCAGTATCAATAGGATCCAGGTTTAGGGATACAAGTTTAATTGTCTGTAGTCTCCTTAGAGCTATAAGAAAAATGTGTTCCACAATTCCTTTGGGCTATACTATAATATACATTAAAAGTGAACCCTAAGGAGACTACAGTTGTAGTCTCAGGATTTGTGTGACATGGGGGCCTTCGAAGTCGGGTACCGGGTATACACTCAAACTATGGGCAGTTCAGAAGGATTCTGGAGTTTGTTATGCCGCTCTCCTCAAAGTTCCCGATTCCCGACACCGGGGTGACCCCCCAGCAGCCTATAATGTACTATAATATACTCGACTAGACTATACTAGAATATACTATAGTCCATTATAATATACCAGAATATATTATAGGGTTTGGATTGAGGCTTCGGGGCTTGGTGCTTCGAAGGTAAGTTGCAACTTTTATTGAGCAGAGGTACCCTTAGAAGTTTGTGGGCCTTCAGAGATTACTGGAGGGAATCCGAGGGGATTATGGGGCTTTCTTCAGGAGTATTTGCCTGACCTTCACAAGTTTGTCAGCATTGCGCCCCCCCGGGAGTCCCCCAAACTTGAGACTGCCACACATCACTCGCAAGGCAGCGCAACACTGAAAGCAGAAAGGATCCTTGAAGGGTGAGCTGTTATGAAGAAAACTCTGACTTTAAAATGCACTACATAGGCCGAAATAATTTCAATATCATTTTGAGGTCCATTCGAGGTACCATATACTATAAGTATACAAGGAATATGGAACCATAATATTGGTAATTATTTAGGCCCCTACAGTAGCCACCTGAATCCTCTTCCGGTAGCATTCTGACTTACGAATCGTCTAAAGGCGCTTGGAATTCCTCAGTATGGCCACTTCCGGCACCTCTCGAAATAGGGGGTCCACTCTCGGATCCTTACAAGAAAAGCCTGGAAGCGTATAGCACACTAATTGTGGGAAATCATCCCTCGGAAACTGAAGCCTGCAGTGGAAAACCAAAACCCTGAAGACCCACTCCTCTGCATCCTCATATATCCCTATGTCAGCCCTATGTGAACCCAAAGCGCTGGACCCAAGCACCCAAAGCCCAAAGGCACTCCAAAGATAATCTGGAGGTTAATGCATTCAGTGACTTCTTATAACTCGACCACCAGAGCCCTCCCCTCAACTGGACTCATGTAGGTTACCTCAAACATAAATTACAAAGGGCTATCAGCCCAATATAAGAAGATACTCAATCCCATGAAGCTTCAAGCAGCCTTCTGCTCCAGCTTCTGTGAGTTGATCTCGCTGACGATTCCAGCTTTCACCAGGGCGATGCGCAGCAGCTCCTGAACAAACTACCATGTTCATAAGCTTCAGGGCCGATAGCGGTTACGGAGGTAGTCGTTTACAGTATGGCTCAGGGAAAGGATTGAATGAGAGTGCAGGTTTGGGGTGCAGCGTCTAGCTTCTGGGATCTGTTTACGGGTGCGTAGAGTGGATCAGAACCAGTCCAATGTAATCACCATGAGAAAATCCTCCTTGCTGAGGCCGAAGACGGGATTCAACATGCGGAGAACCCACCGCAAAAAAAAATCAACACTCATGAAAAAAGTCTCGCATGCACCCCGCTCACGCTGAAACCCCCTGAACCCCCCCCCACACTCGTCAACCTAAACCCTAAGCCCCTTGAAAGCCTAAACACAAAGCCCCCCTCCTCAAGCCTAAACAACCCAAATCCCAAATATCCTCGCTCTAAAACCATCAACGCTCTGACCCTAAACCCCAAAATCCCTGAAACCCTAGACACCCTAAACACCCTAACAGGTTGCACCTCCACAGATTTTTTGGCGGCCGTAGGCTCAACTTCCGGGTTGATCATGAGCCCTCGGTACCTCCATGAACCATTCTGGGCCTAAATTCTTAGAGTAAAGATTCTGCAGGGTATATATGCGGATCTATGCCGGTAACTAGGGATATACAAGGTTTGGGATGCACTCGGATACGCACTCGCATAGCTGTTCTGAATGTTGATGCCGTTCTCATTGCCCCAACGAGTGGCGCTGCATGATGGCCAGAAGTTGTCATGCGCCAATGAAGTTTAAGTCCGTGTTGAGGGCAAGGGCCTTGTGGAGGTGAGTCAAACCAACACTCATCTGCACCCCAAAGCCTTCAGCATGATATCTTCAACCCATGCAAGGTAACCTGCAGTGCACTTCATCGCGAGCGCGCGCTCGCAGTGTGCTGCGCTCTTTTTTGCACGTCTGTCAGCGCCACGGCGGCCTGTTCGGAAGACCTTGACAAATAGCACATAGTTGGGATTCTTGCGATCTGCCACTTTCCTCGACTTATATGATGTCTGGAAACATCGGTTAGTACTGCAAATGCATCTCCCCATGGCCACGCTTTTTTTTAACCCCATACGACGGGACCATTCAGGAATGAAACCCCAAGAGGAAAATGTGTTTGTCTTTCCAACTACACCAGTGCAGGGCACAGCGCTTGCCTAAGACTATTGCCCTACATTTTTTGCCCTGAAAAGAGCTTTGAAACTCGCCCAGTGGCGTGGAACAGTGCGCACACCCGTCCTGGGAAGACGGCTGGAAGGGATGAAAGGGTCGTTGCTTTGGCGTGTGGGATAGCACACATGCAGTAAGTAAGCTGCAACAAGATACGAACTCACCCAGTGAAATCATATGTACTGTTACACAGTGCACCTTTCTTTCCGCAGGCAAAAAGGTGTGCAGCAGCTGGATCTCTCCCACAAAGCTTGGTTCGTTCTTCCTGACTTGTGGCCAGGGCTCTTGGGCAGCACCTCTGGAAGGCTCGCCAGGCGGGTGCTTCTGTACCTTGGAAGAGACAAACTCTTTTGGCTCGAGGTCAAACAAATGCATTGAATTTGGTAAGTCAGCTACCTACGCTCAACCCCTTGGCCGTATGGAGACAATGTACAGCAATCCTATCAGAAGAGGGCTGTGGTCCAAATTCTCAGCATGGGCCAGAATCGAAGAAAGGATTAAGGCGCATGATTAAAGCTGGATCTCCGCCAACCCAAGCATGAAGCTGAAAACCTATAAAGGGAACCGGATTCCAGCAGAGCAGCTGGGTGCGCTCATGAAGGAGCTTCGATTTCTCCTTGGCTTTCCGGGAAGTTGGGGAGTTCCATGGATAAACAGCCTCAAACATAGCCCGTATTACAGGACCCCTCATTTTTGAAAGGATCCATTTCGGACTTCTGAACCATGGGCTCACTGGATCCAGGCTCATGAGTTCATCTCAAAGGTGTTTGGTTTGAAGTTATAGTCCCTCTTAAGTAGATAGAATATGGGGTATATAGGAATCTGGTTATAATATACCCAAAGCCATATTCTATATACATAAGGGGGACTATAGGTGTGTCTGATGAAGTGCTCCTGAAAAGGCTTTGCTGCCCAACTTGCATAGCTTTTTGACAAGGTCTGACCCTGCTGGATCAGTCGCTCGGAGGGTTCGGGTATATGGCCACGCTTGGTCGGGCTATGCTTCATGGTCATGGCGTTGCTTGAATTGCAGGTTCCTTTCGTCGAAGCCTCTCAATGCGTTTTACTTTAAAAGCCCTGCAGGATGAAGCTACAGGAAAATCGCTGCAAGCCGACACGTCGAAAAATGACAGCAACAAAAAGGGAGAAAGGATAGCTTTACGGAAATCGACCTTCCCACTCGTGTCAAAAATCTTCAAACTTGGACTCTTGGGCTCTGCCACTTCCATCTCCAGGCTGGGATTATAGGGATTATATAGGGGTTATAGGGTATCTATTGGGGTTATATATGGGATAACGGGAAAGAACATGGAAACTACTATAGTATACATTTTGTATCCTTATATAAAGTGGCTGGTCAAGCTTCAGAGATCAAGACAGGATGGTCCTCTGGCACTCCAGCTCCTATACAAAGAGACGACGACGATCTGCCATTCACAAAAACCTGCCCCCCCAGATCATCCGAGATTCTTTGAACTGCTTGTCCAGCGACCGCTGTGTCTCGTCCTGCAGCTGGGTAGTGTTTTTTGGTGGTTAAGCCCAGTAAGATTATATTCCTTATATAATATACTATACCCCAAAAGGAGGATAGAATCTTACTCTATAATAGGTACCATAGTATCCCCGAATAAAATCTCAGGTGGATTTCCGTCTTACGAAACCCCGAGCATGGAGGCTTTTGAGCCGTTGAGAAGCCCGATTGCGGCTGCTACTGAAATAACCCAAACCCATGACTAATAAACCCCTCCCCATAATAGGGCCTAAAATAGGGTTCCTAATATTAAGGCCCTCAAAAGGAGGGGGTTTATTCATCATGGGTCTACATTATGACATGACTTGGGATCAACAACTTCACTGAAGCGACGCTTTGAAGCACTGAGAGCCCGAGCTGTCACTTGATGTACTTAGAAATTACAAAAACCTCTTCAGCCCTGGACTTCGGAGTCTTCAGCCATCAGCATCCAGCACCAACTACCGCAAAGCCATCCCCGTTAGCCCCTGCAAGTCGAGAAGGCCTTGCGTGGCTTGCGCTGCCTAGGTTGCATAGCGGGCTGACTAGCATTGGAAAGTTTGGAATTCATCCCCCTCGCACAGCGCCACAACCCCAATACAAGCAAACTCAAAACTGGATTGCGAAGCCCAACAAACAACTGCCAAGATTCGGAACCACGATCCAGGATCCGGGAGGACCTGGCGCCCGCAGGTTGAACATGGAAATCCATGGAATGCCTTTTGTGCGAGCCTCGCGGGCGTGGCCGAGTCCTGTAGAGGTGCCACTCCTGGCGAGCGCGGAGCCGACCCCTCTGCAATCCCTGCAGCACGCACCCTGCGTGGCCACGGACTCTGAGTACTGAGTAGCCCGCCCGGTCCACTTGGTCTACGCTAGGGCCTGGATCGGGGTTAGCCAGCAGCTCATTTGCAGCAATCGCAGTCCGCAAGCTCTGCCGCGCCTAGCATCTTGTCGTCATACGGATACGAGTACTGCCAGGCCCTCAGCCTGTGAACGCAGTTTGGCACAGAGCGGCCCCCAAACTCTGGGCAGCACCCAGATTGAGCCGGGGCGCAGCGCTTTGCGGATAGCTTCGCGCAGCGCGTCCTCGGGAGTCGGAGTTGGAGACCTTGCAATGAACACGCATGCTGGTAGACACAGCCAGGAGATGCCAGTCTGCTGGGTCCCCGGCTTTTGCTGGCTGTCCTGTCCTGCAATGTTATGGGAAGCTGCTGCACCCTGGAAGCTAGCACCTGCCGCATCGCGGGCTGATGCTCATGGTCTGTGGCGCTCAAAGCAAGACCCTCGCATCCCCAAGGGCTCTGAGAGAAATGCAAACAGCACAGACCAGGCATGGGCATGCCACTGACAAATTCGCGCTCTCCACCTTCTTCTGGGCTCATTGGCTCCACCCTTAGATCCAGAGGGCCCCATGAAGGAAGACACGCTCGCGACAGGGCGGGGCATGCCATGTAGCACAGAGTCAGAGTGTCAAATTGTGGAGTCTCTCGAGATCTTCGACGTGATTCTACAGTCCTTCGTAGAATGCCTTGCAAGCTCCGTGCTGTGGACCTTCTTGCCTACCTGCCGTGCCCTGATTTTAGTCGACCCGTGCACTAGCAGCTACAGAGTTGTATTTTACCAGCAAGTACGGATCTTGTGTTTTGTCAAGGGCTGGAGTTGTTTCCCTACTCCGCTTGAACGCTGCCACTATCTTTGCCAAGCCACAGATGAAGGGACTGCGGACTGCCAGGCCTTGCGATGGGCGCAGACCAAAGTCTGGTTTTTCCAAGCTTCACACTAGGATTGGGCCGCCGAAAAAAAAATCAACTTCCTCCTTCTTGCGGCCCGATCATCTCATCCACTTGATTTGATGTACGAACATGTGCGGATGGGAGCCCGAGGCCCAAGCGCCGTGCTGTCATCAGCATCCTGCAATGCCGCTCCGTCATTTGAATTCAAATGCTGAGATGCGAGGACCTAAAGCCAAGGTTAGGGTCCTCGAGGTCTTCCAACTTGGGCACATCTTTCCTCAGATCTCTGACGTTGACATGTCTTGGCGAAAGGTGCGCGTTTAGACATTGCCAAGCTGCTTCAATACGAAGGACCTTGGAGAACTGGGCCTGTCAGTGTGAACGTTGGTGGTGTATATTGCATGGAGCCAGCAAAACTTCGTGAATGTGCTGACGGCAGAACTGGGGCCCGGGCGGTGAGGCCTCGCTGGCCTCGCCCGTGCCCTTGGCAGCAGTTGCGATAAGGCAATCCAGAAACTTCCAGATCTCAACTGCAGCTTCTGTGAACGCTCTTCTAAGTCTGGCGCCCAGCCCGCAAGTTCCGCCAGGGCTTCTGCTGTCAGCTGCGGCGGCGGCGCCATTGCAGCGCACAGCGAGTACCCACTCAGAGGCACTGCACGTGTGGTATGCAGATTGAAGCTCATGACATGCCGCATCGTGCTCGTGCGTGCAAAATTGCAAATGCAAAAGATCCCCGCTATTTCAACCCAAACCTGAACGACTCCTAGAGTCGCTTCTTCGCGTTTGCATGGACCGCTGCAGGAACAAGCCAAAAGCCGCACCGGTGCTAGGTCTGACTAGAATGTAGTGAGCTGGCTTGTGCACTGACCAACAACATCATGCGCCGGGAGGGTACTTCTTCGAGCGCCAAGGCTAGGAACCTTTAGATACCTCTGCTCCAATCAAAGCTGTACCCAACTGCGAAAAAATCCCTCTAACTCTGCGCAATCTTCACACAATCTTGTAGGCGCACAGTAGATATTCCTGTATCCCCCGCTAAAGTCTTGTCTCGGACAGCTGTTGAAGGAAGCTGGAGGCTGCCCCAATGCCTACCATGCCTGCTTAGCAGACGTTGTTACTCCTTCAGAAAGACCTCGTGGGCTCTAATGGCAGGTTGTCTGGAGCCCTGCTGGATCTTCGAATTAGAACTAATACAGGAATCATGTTCAGGGAACTTCTAAGATTCTAGCTTACCAAGTCCTACAACAAAACACATTGGCTGGCACTTCGTCCCGATGAAGCCAATGACAATGGCCATCTTTCGCTTGACACGCTTCTTCCCATCACCTCAGGGCTCCTAATCTGGGGCACCTTTCAAGGAGGATATAGGGAATACAGGGAATAAAGGGATCATGGAAAGGAAAATGGAAACTACTATTTAGGGCTTATAGGGTTTAGGGATATGTGGGGGGCTGCCAAAGTTAGGAGTACCCTTTTGGGGGTCCCTATAATAAGTATTCTAGTATATTAGGGTCTATATTGGAGTCCCCCTATTTGCGGAAATTACCATGAGGCGTGTCTACATGATTTGGTTTGATGGAACTTGCAGGGGAAAGCTGCCCCGACCTCAGAACAGCTCCGGCAACTTGCAACACCCTTTTTAGTAGTTTCCCAAACTAGGGGAACCATAATGTAGACCCAATATATCATAATCCTTATGATGGGGACCCCAAAAAAGGTATCCCGAATTTCCTATAGAATGTCACCCAAACTCTGCGAAACCTTCTGCGAACTGAGAGTGCCAGCCTTCCTCAGCATCACCTTCGGCTTCAGCATCCTCACGGACCCACTCAGTTCGGTAACAGCAACAGCAATAGCAACAGTAACAGTACTACTATTAGTAGTAGTAGTAGTAGCAGTAGTAGTAGTAGTAGTGGTAGTAGTAGTAGTAGTACTACTACTAGTAGTAATAGTAGTAATAGTAATAGTAGTAGTTAGAGTAAGAGTAAGAGTAAGAGTAATAGCTTTTAGTTGGTAATAGTAGCTTCCATAGTACTAGTATCCCTTCAGCAGCTACAGTAGTGCTTTTACAAGCAGCAGGTTTGGCCAGCACTGGTCATGACAAAGCTCGCAATGCGAGTAGTCATTGTGTTGCTGGTTAACCACTACCCACGATTGATAAACCCCCTCCCCTTAATAGGGATTATAACAGGTATCCTAATATTTTGGCCCTCAAGAGGAAGGCGTTTATTAATCATGGGTCTACATTAAGCCTGATGCTGGTGGTGATGATACTGGTCAGTCCTGTGCCTGTGATGCCTCCATGGCATGTGGGTCTCTTGCGTGACCCTGTTGCTTCTGGGAGAAATATGAGTAAAGGGTTTGGGGGTGAGGGTTAGGAGGTAGGCAGGCGGACTTGGGCCACCTTCCAACGATGTATAAGCTTTGAGTGACTGCTCTTACAGCTCCTTTGACAGAGTGACAGCATGACTTGCACTAGGGCGATATAAGTGCTGGCAGATAAGCAACATATTTTGTACACGCATCCATCAGTGTAGAGTCTGCAGTTGTCTGATCCAGGTTTTGAGCCAGCGTAGATGGCTGCCGCAGGGTCCTTGGAGGGTCCATCATCATTGTGGGCGTGTCAAGGATCGCTGCATGCCCCTGATTAAGGAGGATGGGTGCTTTGAGAGGGCCTGCTCACAAACCTTTAACAAAGACTTGCAGGGTTGAGTTTGATTTTAAAGGGATGGATGCCCTTGGAAGCAGGGAATTTCAAGTCCTAAAATCTCTTTTCTGCATTGCCGGCCTCGGCCCTAGGGGCGTCCTTGGGTGCCTCTCCCCCCTGAGGCATGCCCCAGGTTCCTGAAGAACCTGCAGGGACGCGGACATCTCTGCGAGAAGTGTCCGCGCAGCTTCATCAAAGGATGAGCGCGGAGGGACTTTGTACAGGGGCCTCTGGGAGTTCTGAGTGGTAGCTTCCCTTGCAGGGGCTGCAGTGTCAGTCATGACATACTGAGCCTGAAGCAGTCTGAACAGCTTGGCGCCAGCAGCTGTGAGGTCCTTGGCCGCGTTCCTAATCTGAGCCGCCTGGGTAGCAGTTGCATGATGGGAGCCATCCGCCTCGGCCTTGAGCTCTTGGTTGTACAGCTGCTCCTGGGTAAGCTCCAGCTGAAACGCCTTCAGCTCTGCAAGCAGGTCCTCCTGATGCCCCTCCATGTCTTGGAGACGATCCTGGAGCTTGCCCTGTCTTCTTTCCGCGGCCGCCAGCTCACTCCGCAATCTGGTCACCTCAACGTCCTCTGAATTCCTGAGGAAAGTCACAGGCTCCACTATTGGCATGTCAAGAGATTGCGGCTCGGCGACCTCTGAGGCAAGCAGCGGAAAAACTTCCTCACGAGCGCGCACCATGGCTTGCCCGGAGGTCCAGGAGTCGGGTACTGCTTTTGAATAGACCTCTCTCCTGGCACTTTGGGTCGCAAAGATTCCTTCTGTTCGGTTGGAGGGCTCTGTTGCTTCCTCTGTCAGATAGGCTAGCCGTTTTGCGAGACCCTGCGGCAGAACAGGAGGCTCCGCCTGGGTCATTGTAAGAGATTATGACTTACTCACAAACTGCACTTTAAAACCTATTACACGAAGTATACCTAATAATATATATATATACATGATATAGCGTAGACATGTCGCATGTAGACATAGAACATAGGTCACCTTAGTGTCTGGACCATGCCATACTGCAACCGCATGAACTTCTTACAGTCTTACATAACCCTACATTCCTCAGGAATCAAAGTGTTACCAAGAGCCCAGTTGCGCAAGGCAGTTCCTCCATCTCCGGGTCTGTCATGGGACTGGGAGCTGGAAGGAGGCTGGCATGTCCTACGTAGGCTTCTCAAAATTGAGTGGCTAGCCTTGGAAACTTCAGGGATACATGAGCTATAGTCTAAGCTCCTAGTATCCCCCTTAAGAAACCCTTTTGTAGTCCCCTATATAATCCCCTATATAACCTCCCTTTAAGGAGTTTAGATTATAGCTCACATGGGTTACATGGGGATTGAAAAAGGATTCCAGGGTTCGTCTGTCCTGAAGCGCCGAAAGAGTGCGAGGATGCCTGCTTCCAACACCCAGAGTGGCCAGAATCCTCTGAGCCTGCAGGACTGCAGACTCATGCAGATGTACAAAATTACAAAAATGTTGGGCTCGCAGCTCCCAGAAATCCCACGAGTTCTTGAAGTGATCTGAGAGACGAGCTGTCAGTGGACAACAATAACTGAACCAACCAGACAGCCAGCAAAACATCCTGAGCACCCCCGGCAAGACACC
>CAJNIZ010043104.1:6965-18186 GCA_905231905.1 Symbiodinium pilosum
TTTAGGTTTAGGTAGGGTTTAGGGTTTAGGGTGTAGGGGTACAGCTTCCTCAGGATTATTCGAGGGTTTTACGGGTTGTGCAGCGTCATGCCGCGTGATGAAGGTCAGAGTGTTGCTGTGGATGCCCTGTCGGTGCAGGAAACCGTACGACCAGAGACGCTAGGACGGCTGCATCACGCAACCTCATCACATAAGGGACTTGATGGGGGTTTCCCAAAATTGAGGGGAACCTTTGTGGGAATACCCACAATAAGGACTACAACATATTGGGTTCTAGGGTGACTGTAATCGGGTCTGCTTGACAGCTTGTAAATGCTTATGAAGATTCATAAAGTTGTGCGGAGGGTTGTTTCAGGTACCCTAAACCGTAAAACTAAAACCTTAACAGTGCCCTCCCTGTGGTCCTTTGGCCTGCTGTCTGCGTCCTGTGGGGTAGAGTTGATAGATTTACCGGTTCTTAGTAGGGAATATGGGAATCAATTTTTTAGGGATTATATAGGGATTGTATTCCCCTACTCTCTACTTAGAACTTGTAAGTAGAGGCTTTATGAAGTGGTTTGCGAAGAGTTGGCGGTTCGTGGAGTCCCAGATGTCGCAGTATTCTTTGATAGGGACCACACCATGCAGCAGCTGGGAACACCGCGCGGGGGTTGCACATGAAGGGCCATAGAAGGTTTTCTTAAGCAGATTACTTCATCAACAGAGAGTCAGATCAAACTGAAACTGGTTTTGATGCAGGGATATGTGGTCTTGGAGTTCTGAGGGATAGTAGTGGCAAATCAAATGAGCTATCAAATAGAACATGCAACGGAGCATGCAATTATGTAGTACTTTGAATTGGGAGGGGCGTTCGACCTGCATTTGGTTGAACGAGAACAAAATCACCACGCATTCAAGCTCAAGAGATGCTTGTGCAGGAAGGAGGTTTAGAGGCAGCATGGTCTGTTTCCAGAACTCCACAGTTCTTATGTGCGCAAGCATGGTTGGAAATGTGTTCGCTCCATGAAGCAAGCAGGAGAGATTGCCAGCATTCGGCTCCTGAATGTATGGGCTGTCTTGTGGAAATGTGCGCGCTCCATGGAAACGTTGCTATGTTTCAGGTCTGAGGAAGCTTCTCACGTTACATGCGTCCAGAAGCCCACCATGCCACCACGAAACCGATAGAAACAACTAATAGGAACAGTTGTAATACACGTACTGAGTACTGATAGTAATAATACGTAGTAAAAGTAGTGTAATACAGCGCAAGCATGAGGTCTCAGGGTGCGCTGCCTGTGCCTGTTAGTGTGCGAACCCTCCACCATAACACACCAACACCCTAAACCCTAAACGCCTGACGCCGGAGTCTTCCGCCTGTCATGCAGGCGGAAAAAGGCGCGGTAAAACCAAAATCCTAAACCCTAAACCAGAACAACACGCCAACACGGAGGAGGGCCAGCCAAGAAGATCGCACGTCCTCGGCAGGCCAGCTGGCTTCTGGGCTTCCCTTGCAACGCAATAGTAAGAATACTGGTAGGAACAATAGCATTAATACCAATACTAGTAATAGTGGTACTCATGGTATATAACCCTGGTTTCCATACAGTTTCTTTTCCATTTGATTCTCCATTGTTGGGGGCAAATCGCTGGGGATCTGTGGAGTGAAAAACTCCATTCAGACCATTGTGTGCCGCTGTCCTCGCGGATTTGCGCGAGTGTGTCAGGCAGCGCAACGGCTGCACCAGAGGCGGCGTGTGCGTTGGCCGCGCGGAATCTGCCTGGAGAAGAGGCCTGCCAACTGCAAGCCGCAGGCAGTTGGGAGCCTGTAGGGGTACAGCTATAATATTATAGTACATTGCAGTATATTATAGTATATCATGGGTTATTGTAGTATATTATAGTATATTATGGTATATTATAGTGATGTCACGCAAGGCTGTCAAGTGCGAACCAAATGCTATTTCCTTGGAAGCTGGTCTGTGCAGGCCCTGCAATGATGGCAACGAGGCCAGAAGTGCAATCTCGGACGTATGATCGCCTGCAGAGATGTCGTAGCCGATGTGACAGCATCACGTGTTGTTATTAGATTCATGGCAACAGTGGAATCGCAGCAATCCAAGCAGCCCAGCATACGCTTCTAGAATTTTTCCGCAGGATGGACAAGAGCCGTTGAAAGAAGAGTACACTTCCTTGGAGGTGCAACACCTCCGTGAGCACTTTGTGAAAGATGCTGGGCAGTATGGCGGAGCTCATCGAGCCTGCCCCTCACAACCAAGAAGATTTGGGACTGTCTCTAAATGACAGGGTCTTTTCTGGGGTACCTACCAGAAGGTCTCGTGGAATCTGGTATTAATGCGGGGTATAGTGGGGACACCTACTCTAAGAAGAATCATGCATTTGGTTGCAGTGCCCGCCACCGATCTGCATCGGGCGCAGCCCGTGTGGTTCGGTCCTTTCATGTCCTTGTCTCCTCCAACATCAAAGTTGAAGCCTGAAGAACTGGGGATGTGAATAGGGTTTAGGGTTTCGGGCTCAGGGTTTATGGGGACTCCCCCCGAAAGCGTACACCTAACATTTGGAAACCCCCAAATAGGTTTGCAGTGACTCAGGTCAGAAACCGCCGTTGTGGCTTTGTTGAGGTGTCGGAGATTGTGGTGGGCTCCCCAGGGAAGGATTATTTCTATTGCAACTATTGTCCCTATTGCTATTCTTGCTTGTGTTATTATTCTTGCTGCCATTTTCGCCATTCCTATTCTCACAACAGAGTAATATTGCCTCAGGGAAGGAAAAGTTCAGGCCACGCATTGAGAGCCAACTTCTGACCTGTTGTGTAATTTGCAGCTGGCAGCTCCCCTAAACCTAAACCCTGGTGGTTGTCTGTAGGCAATGGAGGAGTGTATTTGTGCAGTAGCCTCTACATACAATCTACTATAATGTCCATTGAATTCCTACATTCCCGCCCAAGAGCAAGTAAGATCATAAATAGATGAGGTGGGGACTCACCAGTTCAAGCTGGAGATGCATGTTTCCCACATGGTGCATCAAAGCCACTTGGAGAGAAATCCGAGGGGTAGTCCAGGAGCTGTGGTTGCGGCTTCTGCTGTAAGAGGTTGAATGTTTGCAAAGGGCTAAAAAGCCAGCATGCGCCAGAATATGAGGAAGTACTCATCTAGAGGGAGCAGAACTCAAGGCGTTCAGCGACCACCTGCAGAGCCATTTTGGCCATCAAAGTGCGCTTGGTCTGGCAGACGCGTTTGTGGGTACTCACCGGTCTGGATCATGCAGTGACCAAAGCAGCCTGCCTCATAGCGCGTGTTGCAACTGTCGGCGGCTGCTTCATGTCGCGGAGTTCACTTGTAGTCAGAGAGCTCTTTCCTTTGTGGCCAGGCAGAAGTGTCGACTGCGTGAGCGGTGGGAGAAGAACTGGCATCGTGATGAGTTTGTTACGTGAGCAGCGCGAAGCTCTCAATGAATCAACGCGCATATGCATAGGGACATCTGCCGAATCCGTTTCTTTTCTGGAGCGCTCCAAGTACTGAACTGCTTGAGCGCCATTATGCCATGCTTCTGTGCTGCACATTCAGCACCTCCGAACGGCACGCAACCTGTACAGTGTCCAGACCCGTCGTTCCTGAACATGCGAAACGATTCCATGTTTTCTGTTCTGATCCAAGCTCCTGAGCTGTGCAGCAGACAGGCGGTGGCACATTCTGTTCAGATCACGAGCAGCTCTCGAATTTTCTTGAACATCCTTTCGCCCGTCTAGAATGCAACCTGGGCAGGGGTTCGACCATCACTGCCGATACCTCAACGTTTGTGTGGGGGGCAGGCGGGGCACTTTTGCGGCATAGCGGTGATCTGACCTGTTCACGTCTCGCAGGATCTACACTCCATGGTATTTCTTCGCAGCCAACCCCTGAGAAATGCCGAGTTTTTCAGAACCTTTCCAGTGGGATTATGATTAGGACTTGCAGCTTGTTCAGGCCTGTTTTCTCACCTAATGTAAAAAAAAATCTCAATCCGCTTTACAATGTTCAGGTGCTTCTGCTGGTGCTCATGTCGCTCTGCAGTTTCGCTCACTTTCACTTGCTCAGTGATCCGTCGAGGCTGTACCTTCTGTATTGATGAGCGTGAGTAGCTGTGGCTGCAGAAGCTCACAGAGGGTCACTCAGCCCCTTTGCCAGTCACGACGTGCATGAGTCCCAGCCGGTGGTGCCGCAAGCTCAGCCAACTAGTGGTGCAAGCACAGGATCGATGCATGAGCACCCAGTCCAAATCACGTGCAAGGACAGTTCAGCTGACACGGTCCGCATTTCCACGGTCATTTCATGTTGCAAGCTTTGCCAAGGTTTTATGTCTTCGTTACCACTGCTGCCAGTGCCGGAAGCTTTGTCCACCTCAGGCAGGTTGCAGGCCTCCTGTCAGATTGCACGTACGGGGCAAAGCATATTAGCGCCACTACAGCAAGTTCCGTGTGCAGAGTTTGCTTTGCGATGCCAAGGTTTCTCTTATGGAAAGCGTTTTCCTTCTTGCCTTGATAGCTGGGATCTCAGCATCAGTAGGCATCCGTTTCGTTTCAGCTG
The DNA here is from genome assembly GCA_905231905.1 of Symbiodinium pilosum. Classification (NCBI taxonomy): domain Eukaryota; class Dinophyceae; order Suessiales; family Symbiodiniaceae; genus Symbiodinium; species Symbiodinium pilosum. Next base: position 11,528 of record CAJNIZ010043104.1, read on the forward strand.
CCGTCAGCGCTCGACCAAATCTAGCACGGAGCAGCTCACAGGAATTCTGTGCGTGGGCTTGTTTTGATTGCTGTCATTCCTGTAGCCCTCGGCAACTGACCCTTTTGAAGAACATGCAGGCAGCACTAGCCCGTGCTACATGTGAGCTATAGTCTAAACTCCTTAAACGGGGGTTATATAGGGGATTATATAGGGGACTACTATAGGGGTTATTAAGGGGGATACTAGGAGTTTAGACTATGGCTCATGTGGCTCTGAGGCTCAGCATACCTACTTCTGCTTCGCAGGCCTCATGTGTTCAATCACAGTGACGGACTGATGCATGTTGACAATCATTCATCCCCTCCCCCTAATATCACATCCCCCCACCCCCTAATATTAAATTCTCTCAGGGGTGGGTGGGGGGGTTTGAAATTATAGTTCCCCGTAAGTAGATAGAATATGGCTTTGGGCATGTCATAATAAGATCCCAATATACCCCATATTCTTTCTACATAAGGAGGAATATACTTCCTAAACCCTAAACCCTAAATAGTAGTTTCCATTTTCTTTTCCATTTGCATTATCCCAATATAACCCCAATAATATACCCCTTATTCTATCTACTTAAGGAGGAGTATAATATTAGGGGGAAGGAGATTAAGTGGGAAGGATGTCTTGAAGCCAAAAGGGAGTCTCCTCTCCCACGGCTTGATGTCTATTTTTTTGTGCAGGGCGTAGGGTTTAGGGGTTTGGGGTTTAGGGGTTTAGGGTTTAGGGGTTTAGGGGTTTAGGGTTTAGGGGTTTAGGGTTTTCGGGTTTAGGCTTGATGCTGTTTGGCCTTCGTGAGTTTTTTTTGGGCCCTGTTGGCAGCTGAAGCCTTGCGGTAAGATCTACCACTAGAAGAGCTGCTCCAAAACATGTCTTGGAAGGCATTACCACCCTCGAGTACATCAAGAACCAGGCTTCTTGTGGTTCTGTGTTAGTGGCGCGTGCAATCAGTAATAAGACATGCCTTTAATGACAACGGGGATCTGTGCTGAGGAAACATAGCAGCACCGTGCCATTTTGACATTTCCGCAGACTTTGGATGCTTTTGCAGAGTGGTAAATGTGCTAGAAGTAACCCAAAAGCTGAGCTCTTTCTATCGATCTTCCAAGCAGCCTTTTTGCTCCGCTCCAGTTGCGTATCAGAGGTTCCCTCAAGTCACTCACAGCCCTGGATCCCCTCAAGGCCGCAAGTGCTACCTAGAGAATAGAACCCATGTCGAATGTTAAGTGCCCTGAAACTGAAGTCTTCTTGCTCTTGCTTCACCTTCCTTGCCCTGACCTTACACAGGTTCTTAGCCAGTTTCTAGGAAAGCCCAAGCCCCCATCCGGAGCCAACCTTACCTCAATAAATTAGAATGTACTATAATGTACTATACAATATTATGATTCATGATTCTATATATTATATAATATTAAAATACACTATGATAGACTATAATATGCTATAATGTAGTATACAATTTTGTAATATACTATATAATGTGCTATAATGTATCATAATATATCGGAATACACTATAACATATTTTTATCTTTAAACAGGACCCGGGCTTTCCTGCTCTGCCGCCCAATGGCTGGCGGGAGGCCGGATTTACTTTCGGAACATGGTAAAGCTTGGAGGTTGGCAAACCCTAAAAAGGGTTTAGGGTTCAGGGTTTAGGGTCCTAAATGGTAGTTTCCATTTTCTTTTCCATTATCCCTATATAACCCCTATATTACCCCCATATAATAGTATAGAGTCCCAATAATATGGGAATGGTGAACTGGAAGCCAGTGGGCCCCCTCTGAGTTCGTTGAGTTCTTCAAGGGAAGTCGGGGGAAAGAGGTGGAAATGTCACAGCTACTTGAAAGGGACAAGGCAGTCTCGCAGTCACAGGGTTTGCAACGACCATTCTGATAGGCTGTGGAGCGCGGAGAGTGTGCGGGACCTGGTTGTTTGCAACAAGTCAAGCATGCTGCAGTTGCAGGGGGTTTTGAGCTATGGGTATTGTGGACCTGAGACATGCACAAAGAATCTGCATGACTGCCAGGATTCTTGAAAAGCCAAATTTCCAGGGGTGGCAAGGGCTGTATTCTTGCATTTGAGGCTTTTCGTGCGGCGGCCTTCTAGAGCATCTTGGCTTGAATGAAGCTGTGGTGACCGGTTACATGGATGCAGATTCGGCATGGCTGACTATGCGATCTCTTGGATTTCCAAGAGGCTTCCGTTGCGAAGCGTCACGGTTTCAACGGAATGGAAGAAGTGCGATGTCTCCACATGCCGTGCAACATACGTATCCATGGCTTTTCACCAGCATGACCACCCTCATACCATTCCTATCATGAGAACTCTTTATCCTGACGATCATACATGGTAGTTTGCCAAAACAGGGGTACCCAAATCTAGACCCCAACATACTATAGTCCTTATAATAATGACCCTCAAAAAGGTACCCCTTATTTTCGGACACTCCAACATACTGGCACCGACTGCTGTGCTCGTCCTGGCTCTTAGGCAGGTTGAAGCTCCAGAGCCCAATGAGGCCAGCCACTTAGACCTGCCTTCTTATTCTCACCGCCGGCCATGTGGGTGTTTCCAAAAAATAGGGGTACTCTTTTGGGGTCGCTATGATAAGGATTATAGGAAACTGCCATGTATGATTAGCTTTGCTCTCCCTAGCCCGCGCAGCCCTAAACCCCAAACACTAAACCCTAAACCCTAAAACCCCTTAGCCCTAAACCCTAAACCCTAAACCCTAAAACCCCTTAACCCGTCCAGCCAGTTTTCAGAATTTTAAGCCCCTCCGTCCACTGACCATCTTGGGCAGGTGCTCTATTGCTCCATTTGCCAAGGTGACATGGCCAAGGCCTGCGATTTTAATTGGGTTTAGGGCTTAGGGTTTAGGGTTTAGGTTTTAGGGAAAATAGTAATAGTAGATATAATAAGAGTAATAATAGGTATGGTAGACCACTTGAGTCTTCTGAAGTGGACTATCCGGATGCAAAGCCGTTTGACACCTGCATGGCCGCAGGCTGGTGTCATCTGCTGGCAGTGTGACAACTGTGACTGGGTTACTGTTAAGGAACTTAGATTGAGCTATATTATTCTAGTATCTTCTTATAATGGAGAATCAAATGGAAAGCATGGAAAATGAAATGGAAACTTCTTGACTATAGGGATTTAAGGGACTTAAATTAGTTAAGTTGCCATAATAGGTATACATATATATTAAGTAATATGGTTTCCCCAATATAGTAACTTAGATCAAGTTCCTTAACCGCAACCCAGGTGATAGGTGCTCGGTGTGGCGCTGAGAATCCTGGGCTGCCTGCTCTTGCAGATGTAAGTTGCCCAAACCAGAAAAATGAACGGAGGGATCTTGTTCATGCAGCATGAAGTGCCGAGATCTGTCCCATTTGCTATCGGCTTGCGTCGTCGACTGCGTCTGGGGCTCAGCCGCGACTGAAGCTTTCAAGGCTGACGAGTCCCAACTGTGCGTAGACACATGTTGCACCCGGCGGCGATGTTGCGAATTGACACAGAGCGTCCCATCGGCATTGCATCAGAGCTTGAATGCGCCCTGAACCTCTTGTAGAAATCGCTGTGCTGGCAACAGGGTGGTGGTCACATATCGCGCCTGGACCTTGGTGTTTGTCGAGGAATGGGCGGTGACGTCCTCGTGCTGTAGCATTTGTGCAGAGCTGTCCAGCATTGAAGTCGGAAACATGTGGGGATTTCTCAAACTCATTTTTGACGCCAGAGTTTCGACGGGCCACCGCAGAAGCTTCCAGGATCTGCAAAGAGTGGCTCAAGATCACGGGCCAGCTCCTTGAAATAGGAATCTCAAGGCACGGCCTCCTTGTCCCTCAGCTGTTCGAAATGGCACTGCGGCGGTTTCAACCTCAGAAGAGGTCGCGTGCAGCACAATCTACCCTTCCCCCGATCGGAGGTTCTCAGAATTGTCGATATATGATCCCTAACAGGGACCCCATGTAGTAATCCGCTCACAATCCTTATATCCAAGGGCTCCCGTGCTTTAGAAACTCCATTCTAGACCCTTTTGTAAAATGACTGTGGTGTTTGTCAGGCCACTGGTTCCGTCTAGGATAGCTGCCATCTCGCTACCAATCCTGTCTGGTCTTTATCCATAGAGGTCGCTTAGATTGGAAGCTTGCCTAATCTCTTCAGACCCAATGTTTAGGAGGGTTGTCTAGATCATTGGGGAAGTTTTCTTGCAAGTATTCCAGGATAGTCCAAAATTGTGAGAGCTATCAATTCTCCATTTGAGCAGACTGCCAAAGGAACCAATGCTGGCACGCAAGCTTGCATTCGGTCTTGGTACTACTTCGAACAGTAGACTTTTTTGAATAGCCCGATGGCATCTCTAATTGACCGAGCATCACTCTGGACTGCGCGGCCCTGATTTCTAAGGCCCTGAACCCTAGACTCCAGTTCTTAAAGTCTTTAGGACAGAGCCACAACTTTTGCCCTATGAGTGGACGAAGAATGGGGTGGACTTCGTGGGGCAACACGGCTTCCATGGCCTCCCAGATTTCCCAGGTTCGGAACGGGATTGCATGCGGTGTGATTCTGCATGGGAAAATTACGGTACATGCATGTACGGTACTGTGCTAAGGCTCTTTTAGGTTTTATAGCAGGCGTTTTTGAACGCGATGGCAATCTCTTCGGCAATTGTTTTCCAGAGACCTACATGAGTTCGATCTTAGAGTGTCAGGAGTGAGGGGTTGCACAGCAGACATGTTTGGCATATTTATTGGTTACTAGTACGGAACAAGGGAATACACTCCCGATAAAGTCCCTATATACAATATTCCCATGTTCCCGATTCAGAACCTGCAAGTATAGGCTTGATAAGATCCATATGCCACGCGTACTCGGCTTTTTGTGCTGGAATTCTCAATCAGTTTTGTTACTGGGGGTTAAAAGGGAATAAGGGGATATATTCTATGGGGATGACATAGGGAAAATCGAAAAGAACATGGAAACTACAGATTATGATAGGGTGTCCTGAAATGTGACCAAATCATTGTCTGATTGCAGATTATCGCTCGCATGCTGCAAGCGCTACTTGGGAGAAAAGGTTGGGCGCACCGTTGTTGCATCATCTTCTCTGCTCCGGTCATGGGATACTTGATCAACTGCTAGGAAAACCCGCGCATATGAACTATAGTGAAAAACTCCTTCAAGGGGCTATATAGGGATATAGGGGTATATATATATACATATACATATACACATACATAGGGGACTACGATGGGGCTTATTAGGGGGGATGCCAGAAGTTCAGACTATAGCTCATACGCTTGTTCGCAGGGTGCGGAAGGCAAGCCATGCATAAAAACTGATCGAGAGCTCCCCATGTTGTGGTCGCGTATAACAGCATAACCCTATACGACCCTATATGCCCCTACATACCCCTATGTACCCCCATAAAAACCAGTATCATCCTATGTAGCCCTTTATAACCCTACCTTGACCCTGCATAACCCAATACAATCCCTATATCAACCTTGTATCGATTTTGGAGGGCTTTGGCTTGTCCTGTGGTTGGATCCAACAAAGCTTGAGCAGGTCCTCGGAGCAGGTAAGCTTACTCTACAAGGTTCCTGAAAATAGTTTGTAATTTCTGTTACCTAGAATCCTAATATTTAGCTGAAATTATAATTTCTACTGGGGTTCCAAATCCCTTAGAGTACTGGGTTTGAATAAGGTCTAGGGTTTAGGGATTAGGGTTCAGGGTCTAGGATTTAGGGTGTAGGGTATAGGGATTCGAGCCCCGAGTGCACTATGACCGGTGTATATCAGCTGCCAGGAAAAATTACCCTTGGCAGTCAAAAGACTCAGACATTACTAACTCCATCATCACAATTATTTCTTCTATTGCCATTCTTTCTACAGCTTGCGCAGGATGCGACGCTGATTGCCGGGTGACCGCGGAACAGGAGATCTTTATCCAGTCTACCGGGGCGACTCTTGGACAGTATCTGGTCAAGGCCTGCCCCGCTCTTTAGGGTTTAGGGCCCTTAAACCATAAGGATCTAGCTAGCACTTGTAGTTACAAACCCCTAAAGACTAAGGATTAAGCTAGCACTTGTAGTTCCAAACCCCTAAACTCCAGGGCCTTATACCCTAAACCCCAAAGGTCTCCCTGGGGGTTTAGGATGTATTGAGGACCCCCAAAGCCCTAAACCCTGAACCACTAAACCCCAAACCCCTAATCCCTAAACCCTCCAAAAGAACCCAAAACCCAACACCTTATATAACCCCATTATAGTAGTTTCCATTTTCTTTTCCATTTTCCCTACATTACTCCAAAACCCCAAAACCCTAGGCCTAAGGGCCTCAAGAAGCCAGGGGCTGGTGCGGCGCATTGGGTCCGAAGGTGCCGATTGCCAAGGTGGCTGGGCAAGAATCTGGCTGAGTTTGGGGTTTAGGGTTCAGGGTATATATTGGGGTTATATTGGGATAATGGAAAAGAAAATGGAAACTATAGGGATTATATAGGGGTTATATGGGGTCATATTGGGGTTATATTAGGATAATGGAAAAGAAAATGGAAACTACTATAATGGGTCATATAGGGATTATATAGAGGAAGCTCAGTGCTGGCAACAACTGGATTTTCTGCAC
>CAJNIZ010043104.1:28027-56756 GCA_905231905.1 Symbiodinium pilosum
CCGTATATATAGCAGTTTCCATTTCATTTTCCATTTTCTTTTCCATTTGATTCTCCATTATTAAGGGGGATACTAGGAGTTTAGACAGTGGCTCAAATAAACACTTCTAGAGCCACTCACCATGGCAACAGAGCACAGAGACCTTTCAGGCCGTGGTGGCTGCTGTGGAAGGTCATGGTGGGGAGTCCAAGGCCATTTGGGTAGTTCCCAAAATTANNTAGGGTTACCCTTTTGGGGGTCCCCATAATAAGGACTATAGTATTTTGGGGGTCTATATTGGGGTCCCCTTATTTTGGGAAACTACCATGTCCGAAACTAGAAGCATCACGATGACTTGGGTTTTCGATGGCGTGTCTATTGATACCAGTATCATGGTGATCGTAACATACAAGCATTGCCGCATACACAGCTATCTGCGAAGCTGCTGCTGTTGCGGAATGTTTTGTCTCCAAGGAAACTGCTATTGAAGCTTCGGCAAGCCTGCAGACCCTTTTCGCGGTGTTTCTCAACTAATGGGTCCTTGTCGGGCAGATGTGGTTCCTTGTCCTATTGCGCAGGACACCTGGACGTGCTGTTGTGGTGGCAGTCGTCAGGAGGAGCTCGCTGGATGTGGGAGTTTCTCAACAGAATCCAGCAAAAGTCCTGGTTTGGATACCTCGAAACCCCTTTGGCATCCCTCTACATCCATTCCTGTTCTGAGAAACATGTCCTCAATATAGCCCCTGTAATATAGTCTAAAAGATCCCTTATCTACCCTTAGATATTCCCAATATATTCCCAATATATCCCCTATATATTCCCTATATATCCTCTATATTTTCCCTATACATTCCCGACATATTCCCGATATATTCCCTATACATCCCCTATCATTTAAGTGGTGCACATGTCAGGAGGCAGAAGCTGAAAGCTCTTCATCTGAAGGCCACAGCTCTGCCGGGGAAAGCTGGGGTTGAGGGTCTAGGGCAGTTAGGGTTTGGTGGGAGGCGGATTATATTTTCATTGGTTGGTAGTGAGGAATGAAGGAATGGAACAGAACATGGGAACTACTCTTTAGGGTCTGGGGCTTAGGGTTTAGGGTAGGGCTATGAGAATGAAAAAGACAACGGAAACCCATTATGCTAGGGTTTAGAGACTAGGGTTACTACAGGGATTCATGTTCCATTCCCTGCTAACAAGCCGTAGGTAGCGACCTCACCCCACCTCACCCCAAATGGTAGTTTACATGAAGCATGAGAGCAGCTTGGGTTGGTTTGAAGCGTTGGAATTTCAACTTGAAAGGGCATCGTCTGAGTGGTCTTTCATTTTGGGATCGTCATCCTCGTCTCAGTTGTAGCCTCTTACAAGAACAATTTACAAGTTTACTTCGTTCAAACACCAAAGAAACGCTGGACATCTGCTTTTTGCAGGAGACCCTTCTGAAGGGTAGGGTGTATGCACCATCGGTTCTGTAGTTCGGTGACTGATTCCGTACTAGCATGACAGTTTTTGTTTGGCGCCACAACGGATTCCAATAGCTGAATGCTAGTGACTTGTTACTCAAGGAGCATCCCCGACTGAGGTGTGGTATTTTTTATTCAGCAGTAAGGCAGCTGTGGTAATTCTCATTAATAACTAGGGCACTTGTGGTATTTCTTATTAAAACATAGAGCAGCTGTGGTATTTTGTATTCCAAAGTACAGCAGCCATGATATTTCTTACTAAGAAATTGAGGAGCCGTGGTATTTCCTATTCAGAAATACCACAGCTGCGCAGGAACATCCTTTATGGAGTGTTCAGAGCCTGAAGCTCTAACAGCGATACTCCCACACAGCTGTAGTATTTAGAGAGCAACTGTGATATTTCTTTGCAAGAAAAGGCCATGAACACCTCTCTCAGCCAGCCCAGAACCGCTTATGTTGACATCGCACGAATTAGTTTTGGCAACGCGCTACAGACCCATTCGGGGCGTACGCTGCGGACAGGCAAGCTCTACAAAATCTGCTTCAATTAATGCGTATGCCAAACCCTCGATCCTTCTTGCATTCTACGAGGAGAGTCTCCTTCTTCATGATTATCACCTGGCAATACCGCAGCCATCTGGTACTTACCGTTACTTACAGTTTATGTATGTATACAGCCGCAGAAACACATAATGGAGAGAATCGAATAGAAAAGAACGTGGAATATGACATGGAAACTGCGATCAAACAGGGGTTTATGGGGACTAGGCTTTCCAGAAATTGGGGGCCGGTTGTTGGGAGTCCCTATAGTAAGGATGCTGATCTATTGGGTTGGGGTATAGGGTTTAGGGTTTAGGGTTTGCGGGTTTAGAGTTTAGGGATATAATGGGCCCCCACATCTATGGAAACTTCCTTAGAGCAGACCCCGGGAATCTCCTCCTAGTATTTTTATGAGCTATAGTCTAAACTCCTTAACGGAGACTTATAAAGGGTATTACATAGAGTTATATAGGGGATTCTATAGGATTATATAGGGGGTCTAAACTCCTTAAAGGGCAGTTATATAGGGGATTATATAGGAGAGTATGATATTGGTTACTAAGGGGGGGATATGAGGAGTTTAGATGAAAGATCATATATCCCTAGGGTCCGCTGGGGCGTCTTATTTTGGCAATTCGCAGATGGCGAGGTTACATCCTGAACGCAAAGCCCCAAACCCTAGACCCTGAACACAAATTAGGAACCCCAAATCCTGACTGACAATCCTAAACCCAAAGCCCCAAAGCATCCCCCGAAACCCTAACCCTAAACCCAAAACCCAAAACCCTCCCTCAACCCTAAACCCCTAACTGTCTCAGGGGATGAGGCAGGCTGAGCTGACTCTGCCCAAAGGGCATTGAATACCAGAGCTGCAAATCTTTTGGGACCCTCCCCTTGGCACGGTTTATAGTCCCCCTTAAGTAGATAGAATATGGGGTATATTCTTAGGGTTATATTGGGATAATGGAAAAGAAAATGGAAACTACTATTTAGGGCTTAGGGTTCAGGGTTTAGCTTTTATGTTGATAGAAGACATGAAGGCTATGTAGGGGCATGTAGGCATATGCGCAGATAGGTTAGGTTCAGCTTCTGAAGCCCTTTTGGGGATGGACATGCCCATATTTGGACACAACAAGACAGAACTATGTTTGCATAGATAGATGGGGATACACCAGGCTTCGATTTAAATGTTATGTTTAAGAGCGCAGGGTTCGCTATTCAGATGACAACCGCAGTTGGCAGATGTCGAGCTGAGCATAATCTCAGAAGGGAATGCGAAGCCTGTAGAGTGTGCCGCGCTTGCTTCCGCAGCTGCTCAAATCGAAAGCAGGCTAGCTACTAGTAAAGGATCTAGTACATGTACTGGACGTAGCTACATATCACTGCTGTAGCCGTGCTGAGGCAAGGATGCCAAGCCCCAGCGCTGCAATGCCATGTTTGGCATTGTAGTCTTCCGGATTCAGTCCGGCACAGACCCACGCAGCCATCAAGGCTTGACTCGCAAGGAGAGTCGACCTCCTGCAGCTGGCGGACATGCTGCATGCTGAGCAGCCTAACAAACCAAGATGTGCCAAACTAGAGGTCCAAAGGCTTTCTCCATTGCTACAGCTTCAGCAAGACGGCCAGCGGAGGAGTGCTTGGCCTGCCAACGTTGCAGGCCTCAAATTCGCCTTAGCTCCTCTTGTGCGGACCTTTTTGCATCGACAAAAAGGCTTTCCGGGTGTGCGAGGAACGTTGGAATTCAGGTTCAAACCCAATAACTCTACCCCCCAAGAATGGAGAATCAAATGGAAAATAACATTGAAAATAAAATGGAAACTGGGGGTATATAGGGGAATTACTTACCTTTGGTTAGCTGGGAATGAAGGAATAGAAAAGAAAATGGAAACCATTCTAATGGGTTGTATAGGGACTACTATAAGAACCCATTCCTTTATTCCTAGCTAACCAAAGGTAAGTCTTTGCTGCCAAGGCCGTGGCGCTAACGCCCCGAGAGGCGACGCGCCTGCAAAGATATTTGAGCTATAGTTTAAACTGCTTAAAAGGGGGTTATATAGGGGATTATATAGGGTCCCTATTATAGGGGTTATTAAGGGGGATACTAGGAGTTTAGACTATAGCTCATTTAGTTGGAGCACGGCTTGAGCACCTGGAAGCGCTGGAGTCAACTTGGAGGGAACTTGCTGGGCTTTGCACCTAAACCTTAAACAGTAGTTTCCATTTCTCTTCCATTATCCCGAGAGGATCCCAATATTATCCCTATATACCCCTAGATATTATGGTTACTCGAAGTTCTTCGTCCTAACCATTTCAGCAGCTTGGAGGATCCTTGCCATCTGAACGCTGAGCCTTCATGCGCAAACCAACCATTTAGCCCTGCCATGTTGGGTCCAGAAGCTGCATTTTTTCTTGCGTTGCGAGAGTCATGAGATTTTGCTAGGATCTGCTGCTCCAGCGGTGCTTCCTGAAGGTCAAGGCCGAGAATGATGTGGGAGTTGCTGACTCGCGGTCTCGCGGTGTGGGCAAGGCCTACTCCTGACAGGCAACGCCACAGCTGCAGAGACCCAAGCTCCGGCAGTTGCCAAGCGGAGCAGCGGTGTGGATCTTAGCTCTTGAGGGAGGCTCTTTGCTGCATTGACCCTGGAGCTTGGGCTCAGGGGTTTCGGGTTGTGGATGCTGTAGGCTTGGGCTCCGGCATGCGCAGGGGCAGGGAGAGGTTCGACGGTTGGCAGTGTAGTTCTTAAAGAACAATTTACCGCAGTTGTTAGCCTGCAATGGTGTGTCATGAGAATGTAAACCCGGGCCAAGGTCTTCCGCAGAATTCGCCGACAGCAGAGGCAAAGTGTAAAGTGCTTTACCTTGTGCTGAGTGCGCAGCAAAGTTGGCTGCACATCGTAGCTCCGTACGCCTCTGTGAAGCATCGGTGCAAAGAAGACCAAGCACTAAGCCGGAGATAGGTTCTCCTCATAGGAAGTCTGGTGCATGAGGACCTGCAACGTGGACTGAGCAGTGGCATCACCTGCGTGCTGCCCGTGGAGGCACGGCACGATTCTCTTGTTTGAAAGTATTTGTCAGTCATTTTGCAGAAGCCACGATGCGAGAAGGAGCAACACAGGGTTTACGTGGGCACCGTGGAGGGCCGCGCTGGCCGCCCAGCTGATGGCCAAAGCGAGGATACGATTCCAATTGAGGACAAGGACCAGGCCATATTCATCGCAGTGACTTAATCATGCAAGCACGAAACGACAGAGCTATGAGCAACCCCAGAGAGCATGTTAACGGCTTGTGTGCAGGGGCCTTGCCAGATATTTGGATCAATTTTCGGAGGCAGGAATTTGAAGAGTCGCTGCTACTGCTGTAGCACGTTGTTGAGGTCATCATCTTCAGCACGGAGAACGAATTCTCAGTGCCTTGACAACGCGTTAGAGGTTGTAACAGTTGTTGGTTTGCCAAGTTCTCAATCTTGTCAAGCGCCGGTGGGTCCTTGACATCTTTCTTGCTAAAGTGAGAGTACGAGATGGTTTGAATCAGTCCGATTTCCTGGGTCTTGCCGCTGCAGCGTGCGGTGGTCCGCTGCAGGTGTTGCGGTGGGTCCACCTCGAGGATGCAAGCCCGGTGACCTGCATCGATGTGGCTCCTTGGGCAGAAGGCTTGCCTGCTCGCTGAGGGCTCTGCATGCATGGCAGTCTTCCTCGATTAGTTGAGAAGCGTTGAGAAGCTGAGAATGCAATTGTTGCAGGCGTAGAAGTACCCGATGGAGAGGAGCCAGGTCTCATGGCCGTGGGCACGCAGGCGCAGCATACACAGCATGCGCAGCCGTCTTGAAGTGATTGAGTTGGCCTGGGCGTGTTTTTGCAGGAGTCCATGGGATCATTTACCGTTGTATTGAAGTTATAGGCCCTGTTCCCGTGGTGTAGCTTCCAGAGGATGCCAGGAGGCATGTCACTCCCGGATTGGCAAGTCCGAGTCTTCATCTTCGCTTTGCTCCAGCCATGGGCAGAACTTCAACGACCCTCGCAGCACGGGCTCAGACAGCACAATCCTATGTTGATAGCCCACTTTGCTGTGGAGACCCTTTTAAGGATATAGTCCCTCTCAAGTAGGTAGAATATGGGGTATATGGGGATCATATTGTAATATACCCAAAGCCATATTCCATTTACTTTAGGGGGACTATAACTTGCTGTCCGATAGTCGGGAATGAAGGAATGGAAAAGAACACGTAGACCACTGTAGTTTTGGCACTTACATAGGAACCACATGGGCTTCCTTTCCACCAGCTTTGCTGTTTCTAATCTGATCCTTGTTGTGGAGCTCCCCTAAAGGCCCCTACCCTTTGAGAACCCCCACATGGAAGGGAAGAGGGAGAGGCATTTGCAAGGAACGGGTGATTTGTGAGCAGTCCTTTTCCGGATGCCGATGGGGCGTGCAGGGAAGGAAACGGTAGCGGAGCGGACGGGAGGGCCCTGTGGAGGGCTCTCAAACCCTGCCAGAAGTGTTAGGGAAAGTTTATGATACATTCCCACCGCATTCCACATTCCCTACTAACACTAGCATGTACCCTATTACAACATAATAGTTTCCATTTTCTTTTCCATATCTTCCCATTCTCCCATTTTCAATGGAAACAGCAACCTCGAGTCGTCCCAGCCCTTGTTGCAGGACGGTGTGGCGCACATCTATAGCCTTGCCAATCTTCGCCTCGCCGGAACGGTGAACATCCCCAGGGCCTTGCCAGAAGGTGCCGATGCCCAAAGCGTTGCTTTGAGATTCAGCAAGGGCCGGACACTTGTCTTTGGAGGCTGTTTGATGGAGGGTTCCTGTCTGGGTTCCCAACTGAGCAAAAAGCCTGCCTCAAACTACATTTTGGACGTGCAGATGTCCATGCTATGCATGTTCAAAGGGATGGAGTTTCATGCGCATGCAATGTTGAGTTCTAGCAGGTTGCTGCACTAAATTGGAAGGTAGCCGCTTTCCGAGTTTGAATTCCTGTTAGACCTCTTAACACGTTCTCACAGATGATATAAAAGAGGAGCACATGTCTCTCGGTTTCAGCCAGCAAGGACGTGCTTGTAGTTAGCGGCCAGGAGATTCGCAGCATGGATCTTCCCTTCGACATATGAGGTGCCTGGCAGCAGTTCGATTCTGCTGTGGAAGGGGGTGTTGGGATTTGGGGGTTTCCCAAAAATAGGGGTGGCCTTTTTTGGGGTCCCCATAATGAGGACTAGAGGTCCCCCTGTTTAGGGAAACTTTCATATAGCCCCAGTTTCCATTTCATTTTCCATGCTCTTTTCCATTTGATTCCCCATTCTTGGGGTAATAACCCTACCTGAACCCCAAAAGTATGTAGAACAATGGCCTTGTGGGCGATATTTAGGGTTTTTGGGGCTATTATTTTACTTACTTTGGGGGTCCAGGTAAACCCTATGTAAGCCCTATAGCCCTATTTTGGGAAATCACCCTAAACCCTAAACCCTAAACCATGTGGCTGCTGAACCAAGGATGATCCGAATTGCCACAGAGCCTCTGCTTCCTGTCACGTCTGCTTCCTCAGCTGGTTAAGGGTTTAGGGTTTAGGCTTTGGGGTTTAGGGTTTAGGGTTTAGGGTTAATGCAAAAGAGTCTGCACTTGAGAAGGCGTTACAAGCACCCTAACCCTAAACTTAGGCCCTCAACCCTGAACCCTAAATAATCCCAAATAGTAGTTTCCATTTTGTTTTCCATTATCCCAATATAAAACCCAATATAACCCAAACATCACCACAATAGGTACCGAAGCAGGAAGCAGAAGATTTGAGGGAAGACAGCTGTCTTTCTTGCAGTAAATCATTCATAAGAATCTTTAGAATTTTGCTGATGCATGTGCCCCTCAAAACTTTCGCGAAACGGCCTTCTTCCTATTTGCGGGTTTCCCAAAATCAGGGGCACCTTTTTGGGGTCCCCATAACAAGGATTACACCATTTTTGGGTCTCTATTGGGGTCCCCCGATTTTTGGAAACTATCCCTAAACCCTAAACCCTAAACCCTAAACCCTAAACCCTAAAAAAAAACACCTAAACCCTCTAGGCTGTTGACCATCGACAGCCAGTCCAGACTCCGCCTCTGGGGTCTCAAAGTCCACGCCAACAGCTCAGTGGCCTAAGCAAAAACCAACCCCCTCCCCAAAGGGCCCATGTGAGCTATAGTCTAAACTCATAAAGGGGGGTTATGTAGGGATTATATAGGGAAGTACTATAGGGGATATTAAGGCGGATGCTAGGAGTTTAGATTATGGCTCATGTACTCCCATACCGGCCATTCTTTTGGGGTTTTGGGAGGTCTAGGCATATCTAGGCATACTTGAAGGACCTCCTGAGATGGTTTTCTGAATCCGACTCTTTGTATCCGCTTGTGTAACCGGAGCAAGTGAGTAGTGTTTTAGTTGGGGATGCTATAGACACCAATATGCCAATCACTGACCCGTTCAGTGTGTTTTGTTTGTCTATCTAAACCTCAAACTTAAACCCTGGTCTCACACAATCCCTGCATAATCCCGTGCAATCCTCACCAATCCCAGGGTCTCAGGGGCCCCCGTAGGTGTTGTATCTGTGGCAAGCGTTCGTCTTCTTGCAAATGACTGGGTTGGTTTTAAGGAACTTGACTTGAGTTACTAAGATAAGGACCCCCTTTTTTCACTATTGTATATCCATCACATAGTAACTTAAACCCCAAACCCTAAACCCTACATACCCGTAGTATAGTAAGTTAATCTAAGTTCCTTAACAGCAACCCCGATGAGGTTCAAGGGGGTCGCTTGCAACATCTCAAGCTCTTGCAAGACACTCAGACTCGGCTATGGTTTGGGGTTTAGGGTAAAGCTTGAAGCAGCTATGGGGGTCTCCCCAAATTAGGGATACCATTTTGGGGGGTCCCCATAATCAGCGTAATAGTATGTAGGTGTATATAAGGGGGGAACCCTATTTTGGGAAACTACCATATACTGGTAGCAAAAGTAGTAAGAAGCCATAGTAGGAGTGCTAGCAATAGTGATTATGACTTGTTTTGTTACCGGTTCTCGTGGGCTTTACCGAACCAATGGAGATGGGCTGGATTGATTGGATCGCCTGCAGCGCCTCCTACTGGCAATCAAAATTCAGACAGCCGAATTGATTTGGCATGGGGACCCTGAGGGCTTGGGGTTTAGTGGTTAGGGTACTGGTATCTACAGAGCTGAAGAGCTATGCTTTTCGGGTAGGCCATTGCAACCAGAGATGCTGACTTCAAAGCTGAAGCGTTTGACAGGCTCGACGCTGGCCAGCTTCATGAGAATGCCTGCGTTCCCGCGGAGTGGTACAGCCAAACTCTGAGCCTGCATTCGGCTTGGTTGTAATAATTTCAATACGAACAATAGTAGTAAGAATAGTCATAATGGTCAGAAGAACAATAGTAGTAATATTAGTAATAACAGTAGCAATCGTAGTAATAGTACTAACACTAATTTTAGCAATAAGAAAGATGCGCCCACAGCTGATCATGATTCTGACACAGCTCCGGTTGCCTGGCTGAGATCGCCTCAAGCAGAAACGCGAGCACGAGGTGCATAGTGATCTCACAGCCCCTGCGCTGATTGATGGCCAAACATAATGCTGCATCTGGCTTCACCAAGTGTAGAGCACTGGAAACCGCGAACTCTGAACCCTAAACCCTAAACCCTAAACCCTAAACCCTAAGCCCCAAAAACCCTAAACCCAAAAACCCTAAACCCTAAACCGTGTGGGCGTCTTAAGCGAGGAGGGTCTCACTGGAGCAGGCCAAGCTGAGGAAGAAGAAGCGCGAGGAGGAACTGAAAGCCGCCAAGGCCAAGCATATTGACCCCTGGCTACCCCTGACAGAGGGGGATCAGGTTTAGGGTTTAGGGTTTAGGGGGTGAGGCTGTGATATAACCCTCTATGACCCTATATAGACCTATATAACCCTATATCACGCCCATATAACACCCAAATAATATACTACATAAGCCCCATTGTGAGAGCTCCGGCTTGTCAAGCCTTCTGAGCTGATCTGCCTCAGAGCTTGTATCTGAGCTCTGGGGCAAACCTAGACGTACTTTAGGGTTTAGGGTGTACGTTTTAGGGATTGGAATGTAGGGTTTAGGGTTTGCAAGGGAAAAAGGTAACATGATTTTTTCATAGTCCCCCATTCAATCCCAATATATCCCTATATAATCCCTACATAATGTATTCCCTTTTCCCTACCTACCCCCAGTAAGTAGAGGAGAGAAGAGCTGAGGTTAGATGCCATGTAGAGAACAAGCCAAGTAACAACATGGACTTGCGGGGTGGGTTAGGAGGGAATAAGGGAATCTATACATATATATATATATATCTTGATTGTATAGGGCTTATATTCCCTCATTCCCTACTAAGCCCCTTCAGGAGGAACTATCCTACAGTCTCTGGTTTTGCATTTTGTAGATACCCTATTACCAGTGCTTCATGATCTACCTACCTCATTTGCATGTGAAGCACTGAAGGCCAGGGCGGGCAAGGATGAGGCAGTGGAGCAGCCCGAGGTGCCAGTTGGGTGGTAACTTGAATAGGGATACTGTAGTTCTCAATGTATACTGAGGTTAGTATTAGTGATATTACTACTACTTTTCATTTTTGTGGGCACAGTTTTTGCAGGAAAAATAGAATCTTAGCTGGCTCAACCACAAAGAACAGTTTACAACTGTGGCGAGATCCGCAGCCACCGTGATGTCCGGTTCGTGTGTTCAGGCAGCAGAGGGGCAGACCACGGAGGGCCAAAGCCTGGACGAAGGCATGGCCCAAGCGCAAACTTTGGGTGGAAGGGACTAGTGCAGCAATCCTCACCCTCCCTGCGGCACAGAAATAAAAAGTCCTAGAGGAGCCTTCGTTGTGCTATTTGCTTTTGTTACTCCTGCTCCTGCGAGGCTCACAAGGAGAAGGCGAAAACCTGGTCGCAACCCTGAATGACTCGAGTGCCGGTGAGTTACCACTGTTGCCTTTGCTGTCAGCCCGAGCCCATCCTCTGAGGCCGCAGAAGCTCGCTGGACAAGCACAGAACCGGTCAGCCATGCCGGCGTGCCTTTGCGGCTTCAACTTTTGGAACAGAAGGGCCAAAATTCAGCGGATTTACGTGAAGAGAGATAGCGGGTTCCACAAGGCACTCCGTGGTTTCAAACCCTTTTTCGCAAGTCGTCCCGCTAACTTGCCAGGAATTTCTGCATTCGCTGCCCTTCCGGTCGGCTCCAGCCCAAGGATGCAAAGAGAGGTTCCAGCATTCACACAGTGTGCAAGAAGCTTCCAAGCTATCTTAAGGTCCCGTGCAGCTTCCGATTGACTGCTTGGACAACCAGCCCTTCGAAGGCATTCGTCTGAAGCCAGAAGCTGCAAAGATGCTCCACGCTAAAAGCAGCTTCAGTATGTTCCTTTAACGGGTGCCAGACATTTTAAATCTGCGGTTGAAATGGTGCTTGCAGGACCAACAACATCCGCCACCACCGTCAAGGACTCGTATCTTGGCAAGGAAGTTTCTACCCTGAAGATGTGTGCGCTGATTGAGCAGCCACCCTGTGGTGGTCAGTCTTTCAGGCTTTTCCACGGTTGGACACACTTCCTAGATCTGAACAGATGTTGCGACACAGTTCTGGCAGCTAGCAGCTAGCCTTTGCATAGCCGAGGAAGAACACACCCTTCTTTCAGGCCAAGGCAGACAAGGTGCGGGTTGACGGAACTTGCAGGCTCCAGAGCTCTGGATGTTGATTGGCACCAGGCGTCGGAGAAGGAGCCACCTTCGCTGTTCATCACCCAGCCACAGACAGGCTCGAAGCGGGCAACCCTCGCAAGGGTGTGAAGAACTAACCCGAGATGGTGCTGCTTGTTGCGCTCCGCTTATGCAGGCTCTGCAGCCCGCATTCTTGGCAAGGCGACCTCGGCGCAGTGGCAAAGTTAAAGAGCATGCTCTTTGTTCCCTCCTGTCTTCGTGATGGTGTGTAAGCTTAGATCTTGTGAAATCAACCCTATTTTTCACACTTTCCTGACTGCCGGGTAGTGTTTCTCATGTCTTTGTGATATGTCATGCAACAGCATCAGTCAATTAGTGCTGCCCCCGAGCCAGAAGCATATACACGGTAAGTCTTTGCAAGTTCGGTAAGCTTTGTGGACAAGAAGCCCAAGCAAGAAAACGATTGCCTGTGGAAAGTGGCGGATTGCACGTGTTGATGTGGAGGCTCCTGCACAGCAGCGGCCTTTGCAAAACCCTTTTCGCGGGATGAGCGGTGTCAGCAAAGTCTACGTCTCGGCAAGTTGGCTCTCCTCAAAGACGCCTTCTTACCGGGAGAACTCTTTAGCTCCCTGAACCAGTCCGTACAACCCAGATTCGGCACTACTGAGCGCAACAGCCTGCTGCAAACGGCTTCAAGCCTTTAAGCGGAAAGAACCAAGCCTGATACTTATCTGGTCATTCTTCGCACTTCCCCAAGAGGCATCGACACGCGCGTGAGTGCAAACGCATTGCCCAGCTGCTGCTAGAACTTATTTCCCCCGCCACGCTGGTACGAGAATTTGTTGAAGCGTTGTCTGGGCTTGGCGGCAGCAAGCTACCGTTGACGACACATTTGGAGAAGCCGAAATGCTCTTTTTTCAGCGATTGTCCTGCTGCAGGCCATCTTGGCAGAATCTGCCAGGATTGCCTATCGCAGGACATGCAAATCTCAATCAATGGAGAAAGAGCTCTTCGGCATCAGACTGTACAAGACGAAACATTTAAACACTGAGGAGGCAACGCGAGTGAGAGAAGTGAGAATGTACTGTACCTTTTTCTCTAGACACGGCGAGTGTGGCGGGCCGTCAAAGGTGACGTGTTGAACAGTACTGTTGATTGTCTGGATGCGCGGCAAACCGATTACGCCAAGTTTGTTGAAATTCTTCTGTTTCAGTTGAGGGTTTGTTTTTGTAAGGCTTGTGCACTAGACCTCTGCACAGTTCCATCGGCAACAACCGAAAAAGCCAACCAAGAACTGGTGGCCAAAAGGGGCAACATCCAGTGTTTCAATGCACAGGACGTTTCCTGCACGACTTGCGGACATCTTCTGCTCTTATTTCCTTTGCAAGTTCTTGGAATGCAACAAGACCATCCAGCAGCATAAATTGCAGCAGAAGAACCGCGGCTTTGAAACCTTCGACATTGTGGAATAAAATGTGCCAGGCTGACGATGAGCCACCTGCGGAGGAGTTTTCTGGCAGCGACTCTGATGGGGACGCCTGGGCCTGCGTACTCTGTTTTTTTTTGGTCATGTGAGGGTGTTGTCGGTACGAGAGGCTCATCTTGTAGTGGGAGGGAGTTGGACCGCGCTGAGCAAGCAGTGAGCCCTCTGTTTGGGTTGACTCCTTTAGATCCCAATCGCTCCGATTTGCTCCAGGGCTTGGCTCGCAAACACTACGTACCATGCTTCGGGTTTTGCGTGGGCCTTCAATGCTTGCGTGCTGTATCGGAGCTTGTTGGCTCTTCTTGGGTGCTCTGGGACTGGTTGTAGGTTTCTGAAGCTTATGCTCTTGAAGGTTTTGTTGGGATGTCATGCGTAGCCCGCTCATAGTAAGCAAGCCTCCAGCACTGAACTTATTCCAGGCTTGCATTGCAGTGTTTTCCGAGCTCACCATACAGGCCATAGAGAAATGCTTTCAAGCCCAGAACCTCAAGCGCGAGGGCTCCTACCCCAGAACAGCTGTGAACTGATTGGGCTTTGAACAAACTTTGAAGTCCTCCTGCCCTGGGCAGATAAGGCCGATGACATTGTTGCACAGCGCTTTGCTGAGATGCCGAGGTGGGTCCATTAAGCAGGGTGGAGAACGGGCAGAGCCAACACCAGCACCCACGGTCACCGCCACCGCCAACGCCACCGCCGCCGATAGCACCGGCACTTGCACCAGCACTTGCACCAGCACTTGCACCAGCAGCACCAGCAGCAGCAGCACCACCACCGCCACCACCACCATCACCATCACCACCACCACCGCCACCACCATCACCGTCACCACCATCACCGCCACCATTACTACGATTACACCACAGCAGCGACAATGACTGCTATTGCTGCTGCTGCTACTACTGCTGCTGCTACCACTGCTACTACTACTACTACTACTACTACTACGACATACTAACTTGAGAAATCCTTTGGATTCTCCATCTCCTTTCGGATTCTCTATCCAAGCGCGAGGCTCCCAGCATCGGCACCAAACGCGTTGATGGTGGGTGACTCGGTGCTGCCGACAGAATTGACCCAGGTCCAGGGAATGACCGGGGTCGCAAATTTTCCGACACGGTTTAGGGTTTAGGGTTTGGGGTTTGGGGTTTAGGGTTTAGGGATGAAATCCTTCATGGGGATCTCCAGAAATCGAAACCCTGAACCCTAAACTGCTCATAATCACCATACCATGGGTTCCTAATTAGGATACGCGTACAGGGCAAACAAAAAAAAAACGAAGCTGGCCGAAAGTCGCTCAGATTTCAAGACATGAATTCTTGACAGCTGCTATTAATCCCTATTAATGGGGGGCTTAAGGGGGGGCTTAAGGGGGGGGCCTTAAGGGGAGGGTATTAATGCCTAAGTCTCAGAAACCTCCCAACATTTTTATTGTTATGTTCCTGCCAGGCAGCAGCTGAGTCGCTGCGAGCAGCAAAGGAAGCAGCCCAGATCCCAGGGCCCTCATAGGGTCAGGAAGATTGAGTAAGTAGGGTGCAGAGCGTAGGATATGGGATTTCTGATTTAGGGTTTACGGTTTAGGATTTAAGATTTCGGGTTTAGGGTTTAGGATATAGGGTTTTGGAGTTAGGTTTTAGGGTAAGTTGTAAGCGGGTTTATAAGTCCCCTAGTTGGGGTTGGCCTCCCCATGTATAATTCTACTTACAAGGTCCCCAGCGCCTTGAAGCTTGAAGTTCCCTTAGCCAGGGGTCTCTTTCACGGGGATATAGGTTACGGATTTTTTGGGGCCCCTAAAACCCTAAACCGCATAGGTGTTATGGTTTAGGGTTTCCAAGAACTGGGGGTCCCTTTTCGTGGTTTCCCAGAATAAGCCCAGAATAAGGAGGATGATAGTGCTGTGAGGGTCTACGTGGGGTATCCATAAATTTTGCGAACTCGCTTGTTGCTTTTATGGTTGTTATTCCTATCTCTCAATCTCGAAACTATCAGTCCTCTTGGTACTGTGTTGAAACATTTTATATCAGGGAGACTGGGTTGGGAGTGGGCAGTAGTCCTCAGGATTCCATTTGTGCGGTGAGGTCCCTTTGCATATGCGAAGAGGTTTGAAGGGCGTGTGCTCTTTGCTTGTCGCATGTAGAGGTCTGAAGGGCTACAGAGCTTGGATATTCTCTCCACTTCGTGTGATGCCCAGATAGTCGAAGAAGCCGGGGGCTCTATCGGAGATGGCGAATCCTTGGCCGGATGCCTGGAAATGTGGCAGTCCCGCACGCGAGCGTGTAGGTTTGACACCTTGGAGAACATCTCTTACTGTATGTTGCGGTGCATGGTCAGTTGGAGCATTTTGGAGCTTCGCACCATTTGCTTCAGGTTTTCATTGCAGACTCTGGCGGCTGGTTATGGTGCCTGGACATAGAACTTGCCTCAGTCATGGCATGACTGTCACAGCTCATGCAAGAATGCGCCCGACAGCCTGTCTCCAAGCAAGGAGCCGAGGCTATGTTCATGAAGCACAGACCAACTGCGTGACGCTGCCCAGGCATCAACCCTCGCTGCTGCGGCAGCGGCGTCGCCGCCAGTGGCCTGGTGCCCAAGAAGCTTCAGCCAGGAGATTCTTCATCTCCTGGCAAGTGCAGGGTCGGTAAACAGCAGTTCGCAAAAATCGAGCGACCTTGTGGAGATCATGGAGACAACAGCAGCCGATAGCAGTTGCAAGCCCGGAGGCCGTGGCTTTGGACGTTGCCATGGTGGCCAAGGCCTTGCCCATGACATGCAATGCTGCACGAATTTTGCGGGGTCTCCTGAGCAGGAAAGGATAGAGGTACGCTTGGGAAGTACAAGTAGCACACGGAAGCGTTTGCAGACATAACGCGGCTATGCTGCTACTGGCGGTCGTTGTTGGCAGTTGCTGGACACCATCTGGAAGCGGCAGGCACACGAAGAGATGATGAACCATCGAGGAGACAAGGGCCGAAACAAGAGGCGCGGGTTGGCCAGCCTCGAGCTTTTACATTGGACACATATGGATGGTTGTCAAAATTATGGTCCTTTTTTGGGTACCCTAAATATTAGGTGCCGTATTATAATAGGGACCCAAAAAGGGACCATTATTTTGACAACCACCCGTATAATGAAGGGCTGCAAGGAGATGACGCCGAACAGCGAAATGCAAGCTAGTCTTGCGCATGCACTGCAGCTCTGGTGATGATGTCTGTCCCATGCTCGCCAGGCCAAGGGGAACCTTGGACGCAAGCAGGTGGGCAGAGTGTAGAACTCACGAAGGTTCGATGAAGCAAAATCCTGCAAAGGATACTTGCAATTGAAGACTTTCAATTGAAGACCTTTGCATAATTTGATTTGCAGCTTCAATGGAGGGTGTTGTTGCAAGCCCTTGAGGTGAACAGTGAACAAGTGTGTAAGTGTGTGTGTGTGTGTGTGTCGTTCTCTCTCCCTCTCTCTCTGTCTGTCTCTGTCTCTCTCTGGCTCACCCCTCTCTCTGCCAGCAATGGCTAGCTCATATCTTCTCTCGGAGGAGTTTTACGTGGCATGTTGCTGGTTCTAGTAGCGTTGACATATTGCTATGATGAATTTTACGCGAGCTGAGGCACCACCGTCCTGGGCCCAGTTGGCATCACTGCAGCTTTTGCCGTACATGTTGTCACAGCGACTGTTTCATGACATCATGACAGATACTTGACCTTGTCAAAAAACAATGTGGTAAGGTTCCTATTCTAAATACGCTGCAGTCTAAACTCCTTAAAGGGTATTATGTAAGGGAATTATATAGGGGAGTACTATAGGGTATGTTAAGGGGGATACTAGGAGTTTGGACTACAGCTCATATGGATTCAAGGCTAATAGTCCCTATGAAATACCCCATTATACTATAGCAGTTTCCATCTTGTTTTCCATTATCCTTGTATTCCCTATAGGAAGGTTCCTATTCTAATTATGGATTCAAGGCACCACTCCTAGCTGGCTAGTGCAGCCTGAAGCCTCCGCAGATTTGTGCACAGCATCCCCACCTTAGTAGGATCACGTCACCACGGCTATCCGGCAGGTAACCTAGACCCCTGAATGATAAACCCCCTCCACTTAGTAGGGATTAGAATAGGGAATACAGGTATAATGGACAAGAAAATGGAAACTACTATAGTATAATGGGGGTATTTCATGGGGATTCTAATAGGGGTCCTAGTATTTAGACCCTTAAAAGGAGGGGGTTTATGAATCCTGGGTTTACCTAAACCCTAAATCCTAAACCCTAAACTCTACTCATTTTGATAATATCTAGGCCCTATAAGGAGGGGGTTTATCATGGTTTATCAATCCTGGGTCTACCTAAACCCTAAATCCTAAACCCTAAACCCTACTCATTTTGATAACTCATGATTGGCTGGCACACTCTTTTCTATAAACCCTGAACCCCAAACCCTAAACCGCGTGGCACACTCAGGTGGATCCTCGAATCCATGCTCAGGTGGCCAATAGCCCGGCTGCCTCTGGCTTGCTCACAGGCTGGCTGGGCATGGGTTTAGAATTTAGGGTTTAGGGTTTAGGGTTAAAGATTTAGGGTTTCGGGTTTAGGGTTAAAGATTTAGGATTTAGGGTTTAGGGTATAACCCAGCTATGCAGACACCATGTCCCAGAAGTGGCTATACTTAAGCTGTGCGTACATTGATGTGGAGACCTGCTGTAAGGATTTCTGTGCAGAACCCTTCCTTGGAAGGGCCTAATTTTTAGGATCCTTTGTATAATCCCTATTGAATACCCCATTGTGCTACAGTACTTTCCATTTTCCATTATCCCTATGTTCCCTATTTTAATCCCTATCAAGGGGATCTTTGGGAGCTCCAGGGCTTGCGACCGATTCCTTGAGGACTTACTCAGAAAGATGCCCGAGACGAGATCGGAATCCTTGTGGGTCACAACCTGAGTGTGAAAGTACCAACACGTTTCGCAAGTGGTGTACTACAGATGACAAGCATGAACAATTCCTAAACTTACGCAAGCCTGCGAGCAACACCTCCCCATCTGATGTGCATCTGTCAATTCTCGTTGTCACTAGCTCTGGCCTGGTGTCCGTTCGGCAAGTAGCCCAGCACAATGGCTTTTCTGTTCTGGGGTTACCACAAAGGGCTGTCTAGGGTAAGCAGACACACAGCAGGGATGCCTGGCAAAGGTCTGCCGCCGAAGCCCAAACCAGAGGCCAATGAAGTGATTTGCTCTGATTGAGTCAGCGTGTATAAGGGTTGCCTACATGTGCGCACTTCTGGCATTGTGGCCATCGCCATTGTTTTTATTCTCCCAATGACTGCTATTCCGTCACGGAACCGCGCTGTGGTCACTGGGACACTGAGACTTCACCGTGTAGCATGTGGTGGTTTCGTATATAGAGGGATCCCAATATGGATAGTCCTGATTAGAGGGACCCCAGAACAGGTACCCCTAATATTCTGAAACCCATATTTCTTTCTGTCCCTATCACCCCGAAGCATCATCAAAGCGATTGTCTGAAACTTATGGCCAGCAATGGATGAAGTCATGGAAGCGGCATTTGCACTGTAGGGACCGGGAAGAGGTATTGCATTAGCAGTGGCACCTAAGTCACTATCGGGCATGTTTCGCCACCATCTAAGACGCATTGACATGGTGGTCATGTGCCTTCGTGAGGGGCAGTGCGCTTTGCCGCGATGGCCTTACCAAAGCAGAGGGGCCTGCCCTCCTAGTGCTCCTCTACTCACACCCCTGGCCGCGTGTGGGGCAAATGTATTCCGGGTGTTGCCTGGCTTCATGGCCAACATGCCTAAGGGCAGAGGCATATGTCGGCGAGACGCATGGGCTAAGGTGCTCGCCGGGGCCGGGCGTAACTCATGCGTACCTCCTGCTCTTCCATAACGGAGCGGGTTCGTGCGGCTGGATGCATAGGATGAGTGGAGGCCTGAAGCAGAACTGGTAGTTTCCCTAACTAGGGGGACCCAAATATAGACCCCCCCCAAATACTATAGTCCTTATTATTGGGACCCCAACAGGGCACCCCTAACTTTGGGAAACCCCAAACTCTAGTTGAGCGAGCCGAGTTGTTGGTTTTGTGTGGTTCGACAAGCTGCAGCGGCCAGCAGTCGTTTTCCACCGTTTCGGCAGATATTGCTTGCCTGTTGTGGGTCCTAGGGTTTCGTGCTGTCTTTTACCTCTTTCTGATCTTTCTGTGCCAAACCTGGCGTTGGAAAGATAGCCAACTTCAAGAAAGGACTGCTATAATTACTACTGCTACTCCTACCAATAACACTTCTTCTTCCCTACCAGTAGGGGGAAGATCTCTTGAGAATGGGGATAAGCTGGAGGATTGATTATCAGGGGATTCCCGAGTTCTGCTGATTCGGTAGTTTCCCAAAATGGCTTGCTGGTTCTTAGTAGGGAAGAAGGAAATATATTACATAGGGATTATATAGGGATTATACAGGGATTATATAGGGGTTATATAGGGATTACATTCCCATACTCCCTACTGAGAACCAGTAAGGTTACAACCGACATAACTGCTTTGGCTCCTCCTGCTCCATGACGTCGCCGACAATCCTAACCAAAGCGGGGTCCGACAACTTCTCTCGTTCAAGTCAACAGCGGCAGCACAACCGTGTGAGCTCTGGTCCAAACTCCTTAAGGGGTGTTATCTAGGGGATGATGTAGGAGGCTATATAAGGTTTAGGATCTAAACTCCTTAAAAAGGGCGTATATAGGGGTTTTATATAGGGGAGTAGTACAGGGGTTGTGAGGGGGGATACTAGGAGTTTAGACAACGGCTCATGTCTTGGGGACGGAAGCGCGAGATCATGCCAGTTTTTCAAAACATAGCCTGGTCAGTATCCTTGTTGTATAATTCACAATGCTGATAATCACCCGGAACCAGAGGATTCGGTCCTCGCGCGCCACGAAGTGCAAAACGTGGAGTTTTAGCTGGAAAAATGATAAGAGGAAAATATGACGATAACGCAAACGGTAAGGTCCAGAACTTGGAAAAGCGATAGCAACCGGATCCAGCAAAAGCAACCTCACTTGCAGATTCAGATCCTTACAGTATTGCCTCTGAAATATCCACTGATATAGCATTCCTCATATGGCTTGCCATTCCTCGATTCCGTACTTAAAGCCAGCAAGTTAAATTGGAATCCTATGCATTTTGATTTTCATTTGCTTTCCCATTTGGTTTTCCATTCCCTATCCTAAGGGTTTAGGGTTTAGGGCTCTGGGCTTAGCCCTAGACCCCAATAATCCCCAAAACGCAAGCCCTGAAGCATAAACCCTAGACCCCAAGCCCAAAAACCAAACCCAACACCAAAACCCTAAACCTTAAATCCTAAACACTAAAAACCTGGACCCTAAACCTTAAACTCTAAAACCCTAAATCCTAATCCCTTGACCCTAAACCCTAAACTCTGAATCCTAAACCCAAAGCCCGAAACCTTGGCCTTGGCCACCAAGCAGGCCATCCACGTGGTGGGCGCTTGGCCAGCGCACAGCCAGAGTATCTCCTCGCTGGCCCCGCCGGGAAAGAGGGGATATAGGGGATTATAGGGTTTAGGGCTTAGGGTTTGAGGGTTTAGGGCTTAGGGTTTGAGGGTTTAGGGCTTAGGGTTTTTTAGGGTTTTAGGGTTTAGGGTTTTAGGGTTTGAGGGTTTAGGGCTCAGGGTTATATAGTTAGGGTTTAGGACTTAGGATTCTAGGGTTTAGGGTTTAGGGCTTAGGATTATAGGGTTTAGGGTTTAGGGCTTAGGATTATAGGGTTTAGGGTTTGGGGCTTTGGGTTATAGAGGGTTATGTAGGAAATGTGGGGGGTTGTGTTGGGTATATAGGGGGCTATATAGGGATTGTAGTGGATTCTGCGCATATGTAGGGACTATGAGGGATAACATGGATTCATAAAGATGATTTGTTCCTTTTCATGTTGACGGAAGTGCCATGGAACAAAAATTGGTCTGGGGATTTGGTGTAAGTGCCTCACGAAATGCAGACTGCGCCTGTGAGATTCTGCGCATCCCTAACCCTAAGCTCTAAGCCCTAAACCCTACAGGCTAAAGACCTAAGCCCTCAACCCGAAACCCAAAATTTCACCTGTGTTCATGGCCTCACTTCTTTGCCAGCTGATGTCGTCTTGGGTCAGGTGATCACCGGGAGCCCTCCGGCCCTGGTCTCTGTGGACTCGGCTAAGGAAGTCAAGGCAAAGACGCGGTTTAGGGTTTAGGGTTTAGGGTCTTTGCTTACTGGGGCTTCGTCGGGAGTATGAGAATTCATTATATAGGCTCTAGGTAGGGTTTGTATTCCCTTCTTCCCCAGTAAGAGCCAGTAAGTTTGTTCTTGAGTCTTTTCAGTCTGGAGTTGGGGGAGTTGAGCTGGAGCATGATGTTTTTGCTTTTTTGTCCATTGGTTTTTGACCCTGGACTGGCCCAAGCTAGCCCCAAATCACAGGGGCAGCATCCCCAGTACTTAAATGCCAGTGCTCTTGCATGTTTTGGTGAAACAACGCTTCTGAAATTCAAATCGGATGGGTGAGTGTTCTGCCCCTGCGGCTTCAACATATGATGAGTAAAAACCAGGTTTAAACGCGTGACTCAGAGCGGGCATTTAGCGAAATGACGCCCGTACCGTTCCGGGGGAGGGAGGGATGGGCCCCAATGGGGGTATACGTACAAATTCTACCCTCAGATGCGCGAGTGTGCCGCCGCGTGGTTTTACCACCTGACTCGAAAGCGTAAGTGCAGACCCTGCTAGGCTTGGGGGGTGGCCAAAACTCAAACCATTCGAGGATACTTGAGACCTTGAGTCATGAGCGTTTCCCACACCTGCTTCTGAAACAGCGAGGGTACAACCAGATGGTGGTCCAGGCAAATTGGATCCCAGGTTGCTGCTTGCAGTCCAGAAACCGCAGATTGTGTGCGCATGTCACCCCATCTCGACTATGGCAGCAGTTTGCTGCATGTCCCCTTACTAGCACCAACTAGCACCAGACCCCATTGTGCTCTCCCCTTTTTCGTCTAGAATGGGGCCAGGTGTGGTCGACATCTGGCGACATCTGGGGCCATTTCTCTATGCGGAGACATGCTGGCAACGAATTTTTCTAGCCCAATGGAACAAAATTCGACTAAAGGCATAACATGGCACATCTTTGATCGCCTGAGACTATAATCAGATTGGTTGAATGCCTGCCAGCGATTGAGCTAGACTCCTAGCATGGATGGACCCCGCAATGAGCAGATCTTGCATAGGAAAGCTTGTGAATGATGTGCGAAGTGAGGAGAGTGGACTCAAGACCTCCAGCTACGGCAGCATCTCGGTTGATCTTCTTCATAGCAGAACTCGTAAACAGATGACACAGCCTTCGAGACATGACAACGTGCTGCCGACAAGAACCATGCTGCATGACTGTGCTCATGTTATCTGTCTGTCTTTTGAGTTCCTGTCAGAGCCTGAATGTCCTTGTACCAGAAAGGTCTGGCCACCACCCCATATCTTGGCTGTGCAGATGTCGCTGATCCGCATCGCAAAGGCTGCTTGCTGCATGGCTGCATGCCTCATCTCCTGCGTTGGCAAAGCTTCCTGTAGTCTGGGTAGGCCCCTGGGATATTTAATATTTTCCCTAATGGCTTGAATCAATATTTTTCAAAGGGTTTTAGGGGCCAACCCAGTAGTATCCTGACCGCGCATGGCCAGAGGGCTCGGACTTCACTTGCCGATCTTTGCCTCAATCCAAACGATGCTTCGTTGTGTTCGGGAAGTATCCGTTTTTCATCGTGGACTTCGAGTGCAGCAGGTGTGAACACTAACACTCGACTACACTTCCTGTTAAGATCGTGGTGTTTTGCAGTTCTTGCTAATGTAGACCTGTAATTTAATAACCCCCCTCCTTTTAAGGGCACTGGAGTTGGGGTATGGAACTGTTGCAGAACAGATTGGCCAACATGTATTGAACATGCTGTCCCCAGCAAATCTTTTGACGTTGTGATATGCTTACCTGGGCCTAGGAGGGAACAAGGGTATAGGGATATTGTTTATGCCCCTTCTAACAACCAGGGCAATCGATGAGATGCATGCGCTTTGCCTAGTAAATTTCCTCCAACCCTAACGTGTGCAGATCCTATCATTGTTTTTCTGATCAGCGATGACTATGTGCCTGAGGAATTTCTATTAGACCCCCAGCCGCAAAATGAGGACCTTAAAACTGTAAACCATCATATGACTATTCTAGGGTTCAAATTCGGGGTCGGGGTTACCGAAACCCCATTGTGACACGAAGTTCCAAGCCTAGATGAGATTTTCTGAAAACAATCCCTCCACAACCCTAAACTCTAAACGCAAGAATAACCTTGGCAATCCACATGCAGCTCAAGATTCTGCAGAAGCCGCCTCAGCTGCCAGTCTTCTTACTGGTTGTTAGTGATGAACGGAGGAATGGATCCCCATAGTAGCCTCAAGGTACTCCCAGGACTATGGTAGTTACCACTTTCTTTCCATTCCTTCAAGTTAACCCAAACCCCACCCCAGCCAAACCCTAAACCCTAAACCCCAAACCCCAAACCCCAAACCCTAAACCCTAAACCCTAAACCCCACCCCAGGTTTCCATTTTATTTGCAGTCTTGCCAGGGCCTCTGCCGCCGAATGGGCTTCCACGTCTCTCGAGCGGAGGAGCTGCTGGCAGCACAGCAGCAGAGGACACGCGACCATGTCACATGTCACAGTTACTGTTGCCACTTTAGTAGTATACAACAACAGGATATTGTACAGTTCCCAAGAATTAAGGCACTTAGGGGTCATGCAGGACTTAACCGCAGCGACTGGGAGTCTCTAACCATTGGGTTACCACTCTGGGAGTGATCACGCAATGATCCCCGAATTCGTAGCATATATGAGAGTTCCCATAAGCTATGGTTCCCTTTTGGGGGCCCCTTTAGTAGGGATTTTGGTATTTGGGGGTGTAGTTGGAGTCCCGCCCTTTTTGGGAAGCCCATTTTATACGGGACCCTCAAATTGGGAAACGCCGGAGCAGCAGGCGTGGCTAATTGCCACAGCTGCATCTGCTGACTGCACTGCTGCAGTAGTACTCGTGCTGCTGCTGCTGTATCATTTCTACAGTTGCTATAGTTGGTACTCCTATTCCTCGCACTTCCTAAAGCTGCTGCTGCTGCTGCTGCTGCTGCTGCTGCTGCTATGACTAGTGCCAACACTCCTCCCGCGGCAACAACAATACAACAACAACGATGAGCATACTCATCCTGCTGCTTTTGCTACATCACTAGCAATCACTGTTCAACTTGTTTACTACTCTAGACCTTCGCACAATACACAGGTGTCACTACCAGTAGGTTGCAACACGTGGAGAGCTTTAAAAAGATTGGTACGGACTAGGAGCTATGTTAAAGGCTACCTGACAGCTTCCTACGTCTCAATTTTGTGAGGGCTGCGCCGAAGCGATCGGCCCAGAGAAGCGGGCGGCTGAGTATGTGAAAGCTGCCTTAAGCAACCTGCATTGACCGCCAAAAAAGTATCATGGTTCAGTTGTGGAATGCGCCAGTGGTACCTGATACATATGAGCCATAGTCTAAACTCCTTACAGGGGGGATATATAGGGGAGTGCAAAGGGGACTACTATAGGGCTTATTAAGGGGGATACTGGGAGTTAAGACTATAGCTCGCATGCCCTAGAGATCCCCAGTGCCGGGTTTCGTCCCGGGACGGTGTTGCTTCGGCACCCTGAGGCCTGACGGCCACAGAGCGGCGAGAGCAGGCACTACCCAGGGCAATTGCCCTCCAACCTCAAGCAGGGTTTAGCGGTTCGGGTTTAGGGGCGATTCTTATGCCCTGCTGTTGATGGCTGTGGATTGTTTGAATGCCTGGATGGCGGCCGTGCAGTAGCCTCTTGAAAGCGTGGGTGCAGATCGCCGCACGGCGCGCGGCAAAGCAGCGGAAGGCCACCAGCTCAAGTTTAAACCCCACACACACAGACACTGGCATGCATAGGCCTGAGCCGTGACTAGCGCAAAAGCAGGCTGCTACGAAACTTTGTCTTATGCCTTACGTGGACCATATATGATGCTCTCGTGGGCAGGCCTTGTAAAGATGAGCATGTCGCGAACTTGTCCCACAGCTTCTGCCAGGTCGCAGAAGAGCGCGACGCTGCGAAGGTACAGAGCTTAGTTCAGGGTCGTGGATTCCAGTGCTCTAGGCTTGAGCTGAGATCTAGCGTTTAGGCTTGGAGCTAGCGTAGGGAGTGTGGAGCCACAGGCATCATGGCGTCACTGGACAGCAGCTAGATGCGTGTTGCATAACATGGGGAGACCTCCCCAGACATGTTCGATTTGCGCAGTCTGCTGTGAAAATCCAGGCAGAGGCCCAGTTTATCTATTCCGAGATTCCTTTTTTAAAGCAGTGCCCACTGTGGTGTTGTTAGCGATGGTGACAGCAGGGCTCCACCAAGCATACAGTAGTCAAGCGAGGCCGCCGAGGTTGCTGCCAAAGCTGAGGCCCAGAAGATTTGGGAGATGTTGGGAGGGTTTTAGGTAGGTCTCATTTGGAAATGCTACTGTACCTGAGTTGCCATACCTCCAAATTCCATATAGTATAGCATCCCCATCCAACAACCAGAGCCAAAGGGGCGAATTGTTGGGATGAAGACAGAGGCACGAAGTTGCAAACCGAATTGATTTTTGGGTGATTATTGTATCCTGAAGTGCTTGTGCACTCCGAGACGTGCACAGGCGCCCCTCGTGTCACCAACAGGTGGAGAGCTCAACATGCAGCAGCGCCGGTGGACTGTGCATAAAGTAAGAGCAGAGGAGTACAAGATGACAGGGAAGCAATCATGGAAGGAAGATGACCAGAAGAAGACAAAGACAAGGAAGAATAATAAGATGAAGAAAAAGACGAACGATAATGACAATAATAAGGAGAAGACGAAAAGAAGACAAGTGATGAGAAATATGTGAACAAGAAAAGCGAGAAGAGTAGGAAGGAGAAGGACAACAAGAAGGAAAAGTGCACTGCCGCAGCTACCCGTTCATGCGTCTCATGCTGTGTACTTGTCAAAGTCTCACCTCTCCAGTGCATTATTGTCAAGACCCGCGTTCTAAGGTGAAGATAACGTTTCCTCTGCTCAGGACTCCATGGATGCAGGCCTGGATGACTTACGTTCATAGATTTCCCCCCACCCCCACCTCACACAAACGCACTGGGTGGAACAAACTCCGCAGTCTCAGCACTGCTGGTGAACTGCTGGGTTGTTTAACACCGCCGCTTCCGCAAACTGCCACGCAAGACAATTGCTGACAGGCATTGATGAGGAGGTGCAGAAGACTGCAGTGGAGGAGGCTGGCACGTCCAAATGCCAGCGCGGCACGTCTAGATGGTTGAAATCTGAGAATCAGGTCCGACTCTGCATCTTTCAGAACACGGCAAGCACACACACACACAGAGCCTCCGTCTCATTATGTGGGTAGTTCCTAAAATTCGGGTCCCATTTTGTTACCCCTAAATATTGGGTGCCGTAATATAACCTGTAACCAACACAGGGACCCATAACTTTGAGAACCACCCATGTCATCTGTGGCAAAGTGGCAAACTGGCCCTGTAGGTGATTCCTCCCGCAGTGCCTGAAGCAGGCAGGCTTTTTTACTTGGGAGGCTTCCGTTAGGGGCCTTTAACTGACTGGTGGTTATAGTCCCCCTT
The DNA here is from genome assembly GCA_905231905.1 of Symbiodinium pilosum. Lineage (NCBI taxonomy): Eukaryota > Dinophyceae > Suessiales > Symbiodiniaceae > Symbiodinium > Symbiodinium pilosum. The sequence continues at coordinate 54,930 of CAJNIZ010043104.1, forward strand.
AAGTAGATGGAATATGGCTTTGGGTAGATCATAATAAGGTCCCCATCTACCCCATATTCTATCTACTTAAGGGGGACTGTAGGAAGGAATAAGGGAATATGATCCCTACATAGTCCCCATAGAATATATTCCCTCATTCCCTGCTTGTACGTCGATGGGTGGATGTATGTGGTTTATGTAGGGTTATAGGAGGGTTATATAGGGTTATAGGTGTTTATATAGGGATATAGGGGTTTATATACGGTTATAGGGGTTATATAGGGATATAGAGGTTTACATAGAGACTTAGGGGGTTATGTAGTGTACATAGGGATACTACACCCCCAACCCTAAACCCTGAACCTTCAACCCTAAACCCTAAACCCTGAACCCTAAACCCTAAACCCTAAACCCCTAAACCCTAAACCCTAAGCCCTTCAATGGGAGAAGCAGTGCAGGCGAAGCAGACGGCGGAGCCGAGGAAGCCCAGGCTCCCGCAGCCGAAGCGGAGCTGGCGAAGCTGGCAGAGGATGCGGAGGAAGACAGGTTGCGGGGGGGGGGGGTTTAGGGGTTGAGGGTTTGGGGTTTGGGGTTTTAGGGTTTAGGGTTGAAGGTTTAGGGTTTAGGGTTGAGGGTTTAGGGTTGAGGGTTTGGGTATTAGGGTTTGGGGTTGAAGGTTTAGGGTTTAGGGTTTAGTGTTTAGGGTTGAGGGTTTAGGGTTATATGGGGATATAGGGCGTGTATTATGTATGGATAGAGGGGGTTCTTTATGGATGTAGGGGTTGCATGGGGATAAAGGGATTATGTATGCATGGATGTAGGGGTTGTCTAGTCGAATTTGTGGGCATAGGTCGTGTCCATATCCTGATGCAGATGCTTTCTCCTCATGCACATTCCAGGGATTCTAGGGATATCATAGGGATGTGAGCTATAGTCTGAATTCCTTAAACGGGCTTATATAGGGGATTATAGGGGACTACTACAGGGGTTCTCAAGGGGGATGCTAGGAGTTTAGTATTTAGGGACATCTGGTAGTCTTTGGAGCGGGGATTAGCTGGCACAGGCCGGAAGAGGACGAACTGGAGGTCACACAGGCCGGCTGTGAGATTTTAAGAGCATCTCCTCCGACTTCTCCCAAGCAACGGTTTAGGGTTTCGGGTTTAGGGTTTAGGGTCCTGTCCCTGATACCACTCCCCTCACCCTGCTAGCCTAGAGAATGGGTTGTAATGGAAAAGAAAATGGAAACTACTATAGTATATTGGGGTTATAATGGGATAATGGAGAATAAAATGGAAACTACTATAGTATATTGGGGTTATATTTGGATGATCGAAAAGAAAATGGAAACTATTATGATGGGNNTATTGGGATAATGTAAAAGAAAAAGTACCATGACATGAAATGGGGAACATGTTGACCTTCTTGACAACCTTCTGTCAGGTAGCAAGCGATGTGATGGCACAAGGAGCCTTCGGCTTGTTGGTTGTGCTCGAAGAACTAAAGGGGGACTGGTTTAGCTGACATTACAGCCAATGTCATCACTCCGGCGATTTAACGATTTTGGGATTTGCGACAGATGTATTTGACTGTTGGGCAAGGGAAGCTGCGCGACAAATGTTCGTAGGTCATGCAGATCGTTTAGAAGAAGTGGCGGTGACGATGAAGTCTCATGACAGCACGATGATGGGGACCATGCCGCCAGGTGCCCAAGCGGGTGAAAGAAAGAGCAGAAGGCCCGTGCTACTGCATGTCAGCACCATTCCGAGCTCCCGAATCTTTTTTGTCTTGATCGCCATACTGCAGTATTTTCCATTATCCCATTCAAAACCCAATATACTATAGTAGTTT
>CAJNIZ010043105.1:7136-26707 GCA_905231905.1 Symbiodinium pilosum
GGGGGGGGGGGGGTACTGAAGTTATTTCAGATCTTCTGTTAAGATCACAATGGCATCGACATGCTTTATCTCTCTCTCTCTCTCTCTCTCTAAGAGGTGTTTAACATAGTATGCCTTTTGCCCGCAGCATGTTGGGAACGATTTCTGATTTCGGGACTTGCGGGGTCTGCAGGCTGTTGATTTTTTAAGTTGACGGGCTTTTGCGACGTTCTTTGGGGGGGGGCTGTCTGGGAGGACTTAAACCCTAAACCCAACAGGTGGGGTTTGTGGAGTTTGCTGGTTTTTGGATGGAGGTTTCAAGCTTACATGGGCGGAACACTTCCTCTTCTTGCTCAGACTTCGTTTCTTGGTGCGCGTTGCTATACAAACCAACGCATGTAGCGCCATAGAACATAGAATAAGAGTTGCTGATAGGGTTAAACGTGCTTAAACGTGACAGTAGGCTTGGCGGAGTTGGGATTTTGGAGGAAGGGAGGATGTGTTATTGGATGCTATGATTCCCCATTAGGACTACCCAGTAAGGGAAGATGAAAGGGCTTAAAAAGTCTTACAAGATCTAATGGCCCATCAGGAAAGAAGCTAGACTTGACTTGGGCGTATGTGCAAATATTCAGGGGCACCAAATCAATACCAGAGTTGTGAAGGCGGTGGGGCTTGTGGGACAGGCTCTTAGATCCCTATAAACCCTAAACCTGCAACAACAAGGCAGCAAGATGGAGCTTTCAAAAGGGCTGGCCCAGGGACCTTCAAGAGCATTTCAGAGTTTCTAGCCGGAATTTGATAGGTAGGAAACGCCCAAGCTATCACCAGATGATGTCCTATAGGCTCCTAGCAATACTATGGCAGATAACCCTGAACCTTAGACCGAAACGTGCCATGCCTATTTACCTACTTGTTTCCAAAAGCTGTCAGACTGGCTGCGTGTTCAGGCCCCGAAGCCTCCAAAGAGGAGAAAGAGGAGCAGATGGGAACCAAAATCCACATGCACATTTCCAAAATTAGAGTTTAAGGTTTCGGGTTTCGCAGTTAGGGGTCTCCTTTGTTTGGGAGGTCCCAAAACTGGGTCCCCCTCCGACACCATCAAGAACCACAATCTGTAAACCCCTATATGAACACAAATAGTATCATGATTGTCCCCCTATCAGGGACACCAGATTTTTTGAAGCCCTGTACAACAGAAGTTTTGCATGGTCACTGGAGGGTTTTTTGATCTGGTCTAACATATTCCAATCTGCTGCAAGCGAATCTAATCTTACAGGTCGACCTCTATCCACTCATCTCCCTGTCTGTCAGTCTCTTTATCTACCTATGTGTACATACATACCTATGCATATACATACCTATGCACATACATACATACATACATACATACTTACTTACTTACTTACCTACCTACCTACATACATACATACATAGATACATACATACATACATGTCGCAGATGGGATGAGGAATGTCAGACGGGGTCGCCAAGCAGGCTCAAGGGACGATAATGGGGAGGCTCGTCGGAAGGTTTTGGGGCTCTGTTTCAGCATTGAGAAGAACGCTCGATAATTCTGAAAGTAAGGCTCTTGGTTAGCTAGGAATGAGGGAATGGATCTTTATATTTCGTGCGTATATAACCCAATATAGTAGTTTCCATGTTCTTTTCCATTCCTTCATTCCCAGCTAAAGAAAGCCAGACGAACGCCATCACTTGATAGGCACCCTTTGCATCGCTACACCTGCGATGCTAGGAGCCGATCTCGCTCACCTAAAGCGAAGTCGCCGGGAAGGCCCCACCTATGCTCGGGCTTGGGGCCTGCAGGGTTAGTAAGGGTATATAGTCCCCCTTAAGTAGATAGAATATGGGGGATATGGGGATCTTCTTATAATATACCCAAAGCCATATTCTACCTACTTAAGGGGGAATATAGGGGTTAGGGTAGGCTTGGGGGATCCAGGGCTTAGGTTTTCTGAGTTGGGATTCAAGGTTTAGGGTTTAGGGTTGGGCATTCAGCGCGTGGGGTTTAGGGGCTAGAGGGTTCTTTCCCGGCGGTCCCGCGGTTCCTTCAGAGGCCTGGTGCAAGAAAAAAGAGTTTTTTTCATGGTATCGCTTTTTGTAGTTACAAATCTCAGAGCATTTGGTATATTTGGCGGTCTTTACTTAGAAAGGGAGTTTTATGTGTTGAGAGTAGGATAGCTACACCCTAATCTCTAAACCCCTAACCTTAAACCCTAAACCTTAAACCATACCCTAAACCCTAAACGCTAAAACAGAAGCCAGAAACTTGAAGCATCCGCGATGCTCCTGTGAGCTATAGTCTAAACTGAACTCCTTGAAGAGGGGTTCTATATGGGATTGTATAATCCCCTTTGTGTAGGGTTTAGGGTTTCAGTTTTGGGGTCCAAACTCCTTAAAGAGAGTTGTATAGGGGATTAGAAAAGGGAGTATTCTAGCGGCTATTAAGGGGGATACCAGCTAGGAGTTTAGACCATAGCTCATGTTTCTTTTCGTTGGCTTGCCTCTCTGAGCTTTTCCATGGGCGGGGTCTGTGGCTTCAGCAACCTCATAGGGTTTAGGGCTTCGGGTTTAAGATTTCGGGGGCTTTCTACTGTGCTACAGGCACAGCTTTGTTTGGTGAAGAGTAGCGGCGCCAAGCGCTGGCTTGGGGCAGCCGTGTGCTGCGAAAGCCCTGAGCACAAAATCCTACATCTCTAGCTCGGTTCTAGACCTTGCCTTTTTTTGCGCCTGCATCAGATTCCGCAAAAGCCGCACTCCTCAGAACTCCAAAGCCCGATCCCCAAAACACAAACCCCAAATGGCAGTTTGGAAAATATCCTCCACAGGGAAGCCAAGCCCTGGGCCCACAAGCCCCCAAACTCCCCAGGCTCACCTAAACCCCTCAACCCTGAACTCACCAAGCCACTTTTTTCCCCGAAACTCCTGGAACCTCGACACCCAAAACTCCACCGGGCCCAACCGTCTTAACTCTCAACTTCCTAAAATATCAACTCCCTGCACCCTAGCCCCCCCCTTAACCTAGTTTCAGCAAGGCCCCAAAGCCCTAGCAAGAAGACCGGAGATCGGTCGGCTCCATCACCGAACCGAGGCCTTTGAGCTTGGGGGCCGGGGGGTGTCTACGGGGAAAGCATTTAGGGTCTATGTGGGATGCATGGCTTGAGATCTATGTACAGTTTAGGGTTCAAGCTTACGAATGCTAGGGTTGGGAGACCTGACAGCCTCATGCCGGCGATCTACAAGATCTGCTAAAAAAAACTGTGCTTCGGGTCGAGGATCTTGGGCTGTGGTTTGAGTTCTAATGGGCTACGTCGGGCTTAGCGCCCGTGCAGGCTACATGCTCCGTAGCAAGCAAGCAAACGGATCGCTGCAATCCTCATGGGGTCCTACCACTTAGGGTTTAGGGTTTAGGGCCGCCTATACTAACCCCCCTATAGATCTCCTAGATTTGTCTTCAACTCGCCTATGGCTGGTTGGACGGACTGAAGTGGTTATGGCAGTGATTCCACAAGAATTCTTGCGCGTTGCTTTGCAGATTCACCAGCCTGCACACAAGGTCGCGCGGCGTCTACGGATTCAGGTCGAGCAGATGCTGGGAACATGACAAGGGAGGAGAAAGAGGAGTTCGTGCCATGCCCGCAATCGATTTGAGTTACCTTCGAGGTACTCAAGCCCTCAGAATTCAGTCAATAAGAACAGAAGTGGGATTCCCCAACCCATTCAACAGACTCCTGGCTCGCCATTTTCGCAGGGCGCATTGTAGCCAGACCCCTAAGGATCCAGGAGCTGGAAGGCCCAAAAGACCCATTTTTTTACTGCATTGGGCCAACTATTGGACGGTTTCATTTTCTTGGATCCGTTAGGGGGCCGGAGCAGCTAGTAACCCAAGGGCTTTCCTACGGACCCAGAAGGCGGCAGTTGCTCGGTGATTTTGGGACATTTTGGGACAGACGGGGCCTTCTTCTAGCCAAGGCTGTCCTGAGCCCTAAAACATGATCTTACGCCCCAAAGACATTCCTTACACCCTAAACCCCTAAGCCCTGAACCCCCTAAGCCCTAAACCCTAAAGACCATCTGCTAAACGCTAAACGGCGTTGAGCTCAGGATCTTGCGTGGTCAGAGAGAATGCGGAAGCAAGACGAGGAGCCCCGGAAAGTGTGTGTCATATACATATATATATATATATTTGTTATATATATATATATATATTCAGGGGTTTCTCAAAAGCAAGGGTACCTTGAATTTTTTGGTGGTCTCTGTAGTCGGGGTTGTGGTATGTTGGGATCTATTATATTGGCGTCCCCCTATTCCTGGAAGCTACCATATATCTCCCGCATGCCCGGAACCGTGGTGACATCAGCCTCATCCGTCCTGATCCTGTTGAAAGCTGAAGCGGGGGCAAGGTATGAGCCCCAACACATGAGAACTTTTACTGTCACATTCTGTGTGGGTAGCCCACCAAAAGGCCTCTGCACGCTAAATCGCGGGGCGCAGCAAAGTTTATGTTGTCAGTCTAGGCCGTGGCAATTGCTAACCCGCTTGTCCTCTGGTCTGTAATAATCAAGACAAACCTAGTAGTAGTTACCTTTAATTGGACAATGGCCCCTAATGATGGGCACTTAGGGCCCTGGAGAACAGGTGGAGGGTCTAGGCCCTGTCTTCTCTGGAATTTGGCAGAGAGAACTTAATTTGGCTGTTTAACAGTGGTGGTAGATGAAGAAAAAGCTTCGTACTGTCAACCCCTAAGCTTGTGGGCAATTTAAGCGGAGTTCAGAAAGCATTCAGGCCTTTCTGGGTCCACGGGAATTCTGTGAAGCAGGTTTGCAATTGAGGCATGTGGGGCATCCAATGAGCGGGGGACCATACCCGGCGGCAAATTGACATCAAACTTAAGGGGGCCCTGTGTTAGCAGTGCCAGGAGGCGCTTTTTCTCGGACCCAAACCAGACCCTGGATCCCAAATTCCTTGACCGCGATGGGCAGCCCGAAATCTGAAGTACTTCCAATTCTTTTCAGTTGTAATGCATCATACAAGCAGGCTGGGGGTTATAGTAGCCGAAGAGATCCGAGACCTTCTTTTGCGCAGCATCCTGTGTGATGATCCGCATGGTGTCTCATAGCCTCAACCGCTTGAAGCTTCAAGCCTTGAGCCTAAATAATCCCCTCCCCCTAATATGAACACCCCCCACCACCCCAAATATCGAACATTCCCATAGTGTGGTGTATTGTAATAGGTTGGAGTATTTAATAGTAGTTAGTGGGGTTGGGGGGTTATTATGAGAGGGAGGGGGTTACTCCAAAGGCCTTCAACCATAAACCCCCTACGCCCGCTAGTGCTAGGAAAAGAAGCGGGCTGAAGCCGAGAAAAAGGCTCAGCAGGACCGCGAAGCCAAACGGAAGGCGTAGCGAACGTGCTTCTTGTCGGGATCAGGATCTCGGGTTGAGGTCTAGAGCCTCAATCCCGAACCACGCTGGGAGTAGGCTTCATAAACGTCACGTGGAAACCCACGTAGGCCTTTTTTCAGGGGACCCCAACAGAGATCCACAATTTACGCCTTCTCAGCTTTCGTATTAGCCCTGAACAGGGTACATCTTGTGGATTTGTGTCACTCCTCCAAAAAGACACTCTGCGTAGAAGCCTGCATACTCGTAGTTGTGAAGATCATGACCTTGTGATGTACATACAACAGGGCCGGCATTGTACTAAAATATCCCGAAATCTCATTCTAGCCTTGTGGAGGCCCCTACAGCCTGGACCATTGAAAGGCCATGACGCAAGCTTCAGCTTAAGGTGTAGGATCCGAGCGCTGGCATGAGCAATTTTGTTGAGCCCACTCCGAAGAGGTGGTCAAACAGAGCACATTCAAGCCTCCTGTACACGGGCGCCGTCGAAAGCCCAAACTAAACCCTAAAATTCTTCACCCTTTCAAAAGCACATTTTCGATTGGTTTGCGAGTGAGGATATCCAGGCTTTTATTGGGAAGCCACCCTTGTTGCCACAGATCTGTCTTGTTCTAAATCATCTTGGGAACCCCCGCCTCCAGTTGCTGCGGACTGCAAGTCTAGAACCCGAACTGTAATTGAAGGTTCGTGTTACCTAGGGCTAGGGGTTATAAGCATACCTATAATTCTCGGGCAGCCGCTATAAGGCCCATAAGTTATAAGTTCCCCGTGATAGTTAGTTACTAAGTCCTACGAACTTCCAGGCAAACCCTCAACCCTGAACTCTAAACTCTACTATAGGGGCCTAAACAATTACCAATATCGTGGTTCCATGTTCCTTGTACTATTATAGTACATGGTACCTCAAATGGACCTCAAAAGGAAATTCGTAATTATTTGGGCCCCTGTAGTAAGCACATTCAGTGGGAGGCAAAGCTCGGCGCAGCTTTCCAGCTGGAGGACTGGCTTTGGGCTTCTAAAGTATATTGTAATGGTATACTATGGTATATTATATTATGGTCCTACTTCAGTTTGAAGGATTAGGGTTTCAGGGATTAAGGGGTTGGGTTTGGGCTTAATTGGTTTCAGGCTTATGGTTGAAGGCTTGGTGATTTTGATTTGGGAATTGAAGGGTTAGTGGCTAGGTTTTACGCCTTTTGGCGGGTTGAGAGGACCGTCGACATACAGGAAGGCAGCCATTCTGAGAACAAGCACTCTTGCAAACGAGGTTTGGCATTAAGTTCGCTAGCAAACAAGCTTTTAGATGTTCAGCTCTGGCTTTGCTGTTGAGATTCACAAACAGGGCTCAAGACAAATTTGGGGGTGTGGGCTATGTGGTTTAGACTTCCAGAATAAAATGAATGCTAGTTCCCATACATGGGGGACCCCAACATACGACCTCAAATGCTAGCACCGAAGTGGTACCTGCTTTGCAAAACCCCGGTACAGGATTTGATGGTTCCGAGTTTGGTTTTTGGGTAGGCATCTTTGATTAAACGCAAGTGTTATGTTCGGGAGAGGGATCCTTGGGCCTCTACTGAATTCATAAGGACTTGCTCAGTTGAGCTTTTTAAGAGAATAGGAAGGGCAGGGTCCTCAGTCTATATCTGAAAAGGGCTGGCCTTGAAAACCATGCAATTAAAAGCAGTAATTGCAACCTAATTGAAATCATTGAAAAACAATTTAAAACCAGTTCAAATCAACCAAAGCCCCGGCCAAAAAACCTTCACGTATATTTGCATTATTGAGCCCCCCCAACAAATCATGCATGTTATTGAGGATCAGAAGCTCTGCTGGATACCCCATTTGGAGTTTTTATTGCCTAGCCTGTTCGAATAAGCGGTTTAATAGTGGCAGCAAACTCCAGATTCAAGAGGTAATAGAGCCTGTCCTTTTCCTGTCAAGGCCTGGCTTTAAAACCAAAAGCATCTCGGCCTCATCAAACCCTTCCCCAGATTTTTTCCTGCAAAAAAAACTCCTTACTTTGTTGGGACCCCCCACCCCCCAGATCGCACAGGGGCTCCGGAATAATTTTCTGAAAGCTTTACTTTATTGGGGACCCCCGCTCGTCGGGATTCAACATTAGTTTAACCCGTTCACGACATCATTCTTGGCAGACTTGGTACCTGCTGCTCGTCTAACAGCCTGCCACAAGACCTAGGCAGAGCCAGAAGGCTTTCTCCAAAGCCGGTACATGATCTGTACCAATGTCCATGATACTTCCTGTGCATCTGCTGGGGCTGTCTTGAGACACGTCCTGCATTGTCGGTTTGGAGATCCAGGTTGATGATAAGTCCCTTTGAAACTCCACCCTAAACCCTAAACCATTCTTCCCACACAGCGACCATGAGCAAGGTATTCTCATAACGACTTGGTCTTGGCATGTGTTATTGGAATCTGCTTCTGATGCCCTGTGAATTTTGTTGGTAGCTGTATCGATACAAGTGGCAACTGTTGGACCCTGCTGGAGCCCTAAGGACTAGACAAATTCCGTTAGAGCCTGAAACGTGCATATAAAGTCGTTTGTGTTCAGAGAAGTTCGGTATTCAGTCATGTTTGTGCTGCACTTGGCACGGGAACCTCAGATAAGAGTACTGCTAGTGCAGCCTGAGACCTTTTTTTTTACAACCGTTCGGTGTAAGCTTATACATCGATACAGTTGCGCAAGCCTGTTCTGAAATCTCATGAGTCCGGTAAAGCTCGTGAGAGGCCTATGCCGTTTTTTGAAATGTGATCATCACAAAGTTGCCTACCCTGCACCAGCCAACCACAAAAGCCTTTGTTTCATGTTTACAAACCTGCCGGAGGATGAGGATGAAGCGGCGAAAGCACGTGCTCAGCTCGCAAGCAAGCTTAGTGGCCGCAAGGACTGGGCGAGGGGGTTCTGTTTGGGGCCCAATCCCCCACGAGTACGTAATAATTCTGTCCTGAATGGTTTTTAAGACCCTTGCATGATTTCAGGTATCCTTTGTATTTTAGGGCTTTAAACTTTAGGAGTATTGGGCTTCCTGGCATCTTTGGGTTTCCAGGGGTTGAGATTTGGGGCCCAGGCTGGTGTTGCAGGGGCCCTTAACCTTCATTCAAGTTTCTTAACAGCCAGCCCGTTATAGCGGAAGGATCCCCCTCCCATTACCACTGTAAAATGGATGAATACGCGTCCCGCCTAAAGCCGGTTCAGTTCAGGATAAACCGGGTGGCAGTCATTTGGCAGTGGAAAGGGTATGGAGCTGTGATTTGATATGCCCCCCCCCCCCCGCCCGCCAAGACCATCAGAGCAAATTGTCTTCATGTATCTTCCCATGTCGTCTATGTTCTGAACATTGCTCAGAACAGATGCTGATGGTATGAAGTGTGGGCAGCATTCTGCAAAGATCGGCAAAGATCGGTGGCATCTGGATGCATTCGGAGGAAGGAATTTCTTAACATTGTGGCGTGCGCCTGCATGCGACGTACGTGAGCATCAACAGCACAATTGGGATCGCATTAGTGCCCAGTTTTGGCAGACGTCAAGAAGAGGCCAATCGGAGTTTTGGAAGGCCGGCCTGTGCTGCCAGGCCCGAAATTCCCCCCTAAACTCCTTAGTAGCTCCTGCATGCTCCTTCATTTTTCAGATTCCAGAATGGTCACCGTGAAATGGGTCCCCCCCAAGAGTTCCAGCTATTCTGTTCCTGAGTTTTGCGGCTTTTCCGGACGGATAGGCTAGCGGGAAGATTGCCCCAAGCAGAGGGGTGCTGTAAAAATGTCCGGTTTCGGGAGCTCTATGCCTAGGCCCTAAGGCTTTCCAGGCTTCAGCTAGGTCTACATACTTCTGAGTAGTTCCTACATGATCCTACGGCAATCAAAAATATTCCAGAATGGTCACTAAAACGGCCCCCGCAGGATTTCCAGCTAGTTAGACTAAACTGCGCATTGCGCATCTTTGTTTAAGGTGCTTTGCCCATATGTCCACCAGCTTTGGGGCTCCCATGCTATGATTGTACACCATTTGGACCTCCCGAATACGTTCAAATCGGGACCGAGGCACAACCATCATACATTGAAGCACTGACCCCATAGCAGCTCCTACAATCCAAGGCAAGCCATTTCCAACTTGAGCCATGCAGCAACAAGCTCCTCCAGGTCAAGTACCCAAAAGATTTGCGCTGGTCTCACTGGCTGGCCGATAATTACGCCCCTCTACTGGGTTGCTGGGTTGCTGTTAAGGAACTTGAAAGAAGCTAGCATTACATATAGTGAAACCATATTGTTTGTGATTTACGTATACCCTTCTTTGAACTGTTTAGCTTCCGTATCAGCTTAAGCAGGCTTGCTCAACATGAGCACGACAAAACTCATGAGGCATTATACATACCTTATCAACCCTTTGATTGCCTCTTCTGCTCGACACAGGGCATTGGATCTACCAGTCAAGTAAGTGGTCCGGATCAAGCATGCCGCGCATCAGGGAAATGGAAGACTGGAAGGGCCCTAAATCCTAAACCGACTATGGTACTTCTATCCTTGACCGGAACAAGTAGCCCCTGATTATTGAAGCCACTGCCGGCAGCCCCCCCAACATGATGCCTGATTTCTGCTATCTCGATTCTAGTCCTTAGAGCCAGCTGAGACTACAGTTGCTACCAGCGTTGCAGGGAAGGTAAAGAATCAACAACATCGCTTCAGAAATCGGAGCTTCTTCAATCCGCAAGCCGGAGCGAAGCAACGTCTCACATGCAGCACCTGTAACCCAACGGCCAGTTCAGGATTTAGGCCTGTGAAGATTAGTGAATTTAGAGTCTGGGACCGCTGCAGGAGGAACTACCCTCAATCGCGGTGGCACGGGCGACGGCGAACCGCGATGGTGATCCCCGATTTGTGGAGGCCATGTTTAGCAGCCTACGGAGGATGGAGGACACCCTGCACAAGTACAAATCCCCAATATTGATGAAGTCCAGCGGCATACGGTATGCAGGGTGGTGTAAGATTTTCTCCATCCACAGTCGCATCCACTGTAGGGTTTGAGATTTCAGTGGGCTTAGCATTTTGGACTTGGATGATCTAGATTTAGATGTATAGTCCCCCTTAAGTAGATAGACTATGGCTCCGGGTATATTATGACAGGATCCCCATATACCCCATATTCTGTCTACTTAAGGGGGATTATAGTTCTTGGGAGGCCTGCAATCTTGTGGTAGTACCTGGTAGGATAGAGCTTGGCAAAATGTAGTTTTAGGGATTGGGGTTTAGGGCTTAGAACTTAGGGTTCTTCTTCCAGCCACTAAGTGAGGAACCTCTCAAGTTCCGGGTAAGGATTGAGGCTTATGAAGCCAAACAACGGCTTCCAAACACGGGTCTAATCATTCGGGGTCGCATTGTGCGGCTGCTGAAATGTCCCTTTAGTCTCTCAGTAGTTGACTAGGTAGACATGCATTATTTGTTATAAGAACCCAAGCAACTAAAGAAACAGCATGTTCATGCCTGCTGGCGGGTAACTCGGCACGTGGGATCTGGTGTGGAACATACTCTTTGCTGCAAACATTCGAACCATCCGCGAGAAGGTTCCGGCCCTAAACTCTGCGTAGCGTTCGTGTGTTTGGCCAAATGAGCAGCTATTGTTTGAGGTATGTAAGGGCTATGATGGCAGTGGTACTACGATAGTGCTCGCGTTTCCTCTGGTTGGCCTGCAGGGCGTAATTAGTTATGGCGTAGTTTCGCGTAGGCACGTACAGTATTGGTAGTCTCGTCCGCGTAGTCTACGTAGTCTGTATGCTTTGCCATCAACAAGAGGTTCGCGCCCCCTGCAGGGAAAACAGCAATCTGCGAAGGGCATATAAGTTGAAACTTGAAAAACACAATGCGATCTCACCCCAAGAAGGGTTTTACGCAAATCGTCGTCCCAAAATGTTTGTGCTTCCTCACTTGAGAAGCCATTTTGATTTAGCGACTTCTGTGCACTACATCCAGATGAACCATTTGCCCGGCGAAGCACGAGCGAGTACTGAGCCCAAACCCGCAGCTCGAGCGACCTGCTGCTGGACACCTTCTCCCTACAAACATGTAAGCCTGCGACCCTTGACGAGTAGCCCTTAATTAAAGAAGTCTTTGATTTTTCGGGGCTTTATGGGATGGTTTCGGATTTGTGGCACAGAGGGCCAGCGTGTGATCCCACTGTGCATATTGCGAGCTTGTATGGACTACCATATATGTGGGGGTATGGGGGGACGTGTGTGTGAAGCCAGAGGTCCGTAGAAAAGAAAGTGTCTATCACATCTCGGTCTCTTGAGCTTTCCACTATACGTGTGGAATGGGGACACCCATTAAACTACATGGTTTTGATGTTGTCCGAGAACTCCATATTTTGTTGCATCCCTTTTTCAACCCATTTCTGCTTGTAGGCAGGCCATTGTCACACGCAAGTCCAGGAATCCTGAACTCTTGTGGCAAGGACGGCCTTTGAGCTGTTGAGGCGTTGGCCTGGTATGGGATTATGTGATTTTTACGTTTGGGGCCGGAATATGCTTCTCTGATACAGCAAAGAAGGTGCAGATGGCCAGGTCCCACGCAAAGCCTGATTTTGCTCAAGCCGCACTGCTCCCATGGGCTCTGGTAACTTGGGATGACGGGCAATGGTCCCTTGCACAACAATTGGCCCTTGATCAGCTTTAAGGCTTGTGTAGCTAGAGTCAGGTGTGAGGTGTCGAGGCATGATTTCTTCATCCGGGATATGAGCCTTCCAACGCCCCTCATAATAATCCCTCCTCAGATTATATGGCTGTACTGCTTGTGTTGTATTATGTTTGGTGTTTTTCACTGTTGGAAGTCTGGGGAGGTTTGGCAAGGGGATTGCGTTTGGCGCGACCAAGGTACCCTTGCTTCCCTCGGTTGGGGCTTTGGGTTGCAAATGAAGCTGGAAGATGAAAAGGGAGCGAACACGTGGGGCTTAGGGTTTAGGGCTTAGGGCTTAGGGTTAATCATCTCGCTTGGGCATAGCTACAGGGTCTACAGCTGTGGGACACCCTGCGCTCTGCTATGATTCTCAGCTTCAGGTCCATCGCTTATAGTCCCCCTTAAGCAGATAGAATATGGTGTATATGGGGATCCTATGAAAAATTCCCAAGGCCATATTCTATCTACTTAAGAGGGACTATATGACCCACGCACTAATCATGAGCCCTCCCCCTCTAAGAACTCCTTTGTACTATGGAATGACAACGGCAGTATTTACTACTATGGCTTGGAAGGTTAGTTAATGTATTGGCGGGGCAGGGTAACAGCCTCCCCCATATTTCTTGTGAAAACTTTGTATGAGGAACCTCGAAGAAACCTTGACATAGGTTGTGTTTATCAAGCCCCTACATTAACATGACGTACAGCTTTTGCATCGCTGTTTGGTCACTAGGTTGAAGCCTACAGCATTCGGTAAGGGAAAGCCGCGCCATTCCACTATGACTAGCCTGTGACAACGGCATAGTCGTTCTATTGAACTTTTAATTGATGTTGGATTGCCGGGGCGCCCGCATGTTTCTACGACTACAGTGACTACAGCTTATGCAGTTTGGAGCTCTCGAACACACACTGACCAAACTGGACTTGCACCTGTGCTTTGCAAGTGACGGAAGCCTTTGATCCCAAATCCTGATTCCTACCCCCCCACACACTCTCATAATGGACATTCACAGTATAGTACATTACGGTGAGAATCTAGTATTCGGGCGAGGGGGGGGGGGTCATTGTGGGTAGCCGAGGCTGCCATGTTCGGCAGGAGCTATGGCGAGCTCGATTTGGGTTTTCGGGATCATTCCGGACCGTCGGTTGTGGAAGGCGACGATGCAGCTAAGGAGCTTGAAGAAAGCTACCATAACCATGGGGCCCTAAAGTCTAGAAATAAAAAAAGACCCTAAACCCTAAACCAACCATACTATTTGCTATACAGCCATTCCCAAGCAGCAAAGCAAGCCTTGCAGGGAGCGCCATATACCCGTTCGTCGAGTAATATGCTTGCAGGCATGCTACCGATCCCGAACTTGTTGAAGATACTCCTGATTCAGGGTGTATTGTTTTGGTCACTGACCCAAGGATTAAGGGAAGGGCCCAGTCGTGCAGAAAAAATCCTGATTCAGGATGTATTGGGCTGTTTGGGCTCCATAGGTTGAGGCTCCAGGTTTACCAGTCTCCTTAGGATAATTGCAGCAATGCGCCTGCGCTACCCCAACGTGAGTTGGATATGGGTTTTTGGGTTTTAGGGTTTAGGGTTTTAGGGTTTAGGGTTTAGGGTTTTAGGGTTTAGGGTTTAGGGTTGCCTCAACTTCCTTAACACCCGCATCCCCTGCCATGCAAGATTCCTTGAAGACACGCAATGCGCTGAGGACATATGTAGCCATACGAAACCTAGACCCCAAAACATTTAGTGGCACTGGGCGGCGTGTATAAGATGATGAGGAAAGGGGATTTTCCCTGGGGATCGGGAAAAGAAGTCGAGATGGTATTGCTGCTGCCTTATCTCCCCCAACAAACACGGCCATTAAATTTGGCCTTGCGAAGACAAGTGTCAGCGTATCAAGCTTTGCGTGCTGCACGACATTCTTCACGATCTTTCCATCAATGAGCGCTTCCCTCCTCAATATGGTTTCATGCGGTGCCCTCATGGCCAAAACCGCATGCCCAGAGGAGGGTTCAGCATTTTGGAGCACAAGCTGTGCAGCTTGCAAAGCATGTAAGACGACGTTTTTGACTCCTTTGGCTTTACGGCGGTTTGCCAGGGCTGGGCTTCAGCTCACGCCTTTCCTGATCCGGATCTGCAGTGGGCCGCTGTAGCTCTGGGGGTTCTGGGCCACGGGCTGTTCAAGCTCGGCCTGCTCTTCCCGGATCCAGTCCTTCTGGGCTGTTAAATGCTTGCTCTTGCAATGTAAAATAGGATGTACAATATGGCTGGAGTGTTTCCTTCTGCTGGTTTGACCGTCATGGCGACTGCGTTTTCTCTGGAGCTTCAGGTAACCTAAATGTTTGACATCGCTTCTCACGCCGTCAACTGTCCCAGGCATCGGTAAGGTCAGCGTCGCCATTGTGATGGTCCTCGTGGCTGCTACGTTTTTTTGGATCCCCATTGGCGGCGATGAGCGTTCGGCCTTGCGCACACCTGACATCAATCAACAAATCCTTTCAACGTGGTCTGGACTACTCTAGTCTGCATCGTGCATGGTCTGCGTATACGTGCATTTTCGTGCTGCATGTACATCTCTTGCGTGCAATCTCGGGCGATCTCCTGCGCTTTTGTGCAATCTCGTGAAAGCAAGATTCCAGGGGGTGCCGCATTGAATGTTGGCTGAATTAATGAAGCAGGTCAACCTTGGCAATAGCGCTGGTACGAACAGTGAAGCGAATAGCAGCCTTGAAGGTGCCAGTAGCAGAAAAAATCATGAGAGCATCTGTGCCAACAGTCGAAATAATGAAAAGATGTTGCTATCCATGGCAGAAAACGGGTTCGGCCGTCAAGCAAAAAAAACAATAACATTGTGGTGACAAGCATCCAGGGTCAGCTTTCCCATGAGGGCTACAGACCATAAATGCAGGTCGCGGCACACGGGTACTCGGAACAGGCAGACGCTGATGCAGGAGCATTCTTGTTCAAAGCCATGAGCACGATAGACTAACAGTGCCGTGATGATCTTATCCAACAGATCGACGCTAGCTGGTACCAGAACATGCATAATGGCATAAAAATGTCATCATCAAGCAGCCAGGTTTTTTCATTGGAATGATCACGACCACGACCACGTTCCCCCCGCGCCCACACACCCCTGTAAATACCCCAGCTGTTTACTCAGGCTCTACCAGGGGGCACAGTGTCCCAAAGGGCGGGGGTGAGCTCAAGGGAGCGAGGTAAATAGTCTGATGACCATTGGTATGAGTCTGTTTAGTAGGAGAGCCTATAAAAAAAGGTCTTAATATGATCCAAAGTGATCGTTATGAGTGGGTGGGGGACCGCGTCACATTCAATAAACAAACCAAGGGTCTCCCCCGTGATGTTTGCTTTCATGGGTTACTGAGATCCATGAATGAAAAGAACACCGTACCCCTAAAGTGATCCGCAACTGAATGCTCCGCCTGGCCTCTGGGTTTTGCGGTCACCGCAAATGTAGCCCCCCTATGTCAGTTAAGCACAATGCCCCACTGATCAGATTACTACACTAGAGACTGTGCCCATAACATCTCAGAAAACTAAAGGAAAGTAGAGGCGCCTAAAAAGCGCGTTCATGGCCTGGGGAGGCAGCTCGGTGCTCGGCTTTGTGCTTGGCATCTGCGTCCCACCTGAAAAATACAATGGCGGAGAGGATAGGGCTTAGGGTTTATGTAAGGACTCAGGGTTTGGGATCGGCTTACGGTTTCCTCAGTCCGAATACACGGAATAAGCGGGTTGATTTATTTAGCCAGCGCCCGGCGCTGTGCTCGCCACGTTTGCGCGGGATTTTCTGAGGGATCGTGGGAATTTCTTGCGCTCATACATGGCAACATCTTATGAACAGTCATGATGCCTTCCTTCACACGAGGTCTTATTGGCGGAAGCAATCTCATCATCCGCAACAGCAGACATTGTATAAGCCACTCTCTCTGAATCCTTTTCATGACGCGCTGATCAGAGATGTATTAGAGTGTGTGTTGTGACCATGCGGCAACTAGTTGCTGACAAAGCTTGCATAAGCCTTGCGACGCAAGTCAACACCGCAGCATCAAGTTTGCTTGGGCGTTGCTTGTTTCGATTGGGGCAAGTAAGGCGTGCTGAGACGAAACACGCTGCTGCATTTGATTTTCGTCGAGCTGTCCCCAATGCTGCTGTTCCAGTTTGCGCTTCAGGACTTCCTCAAAGGTATTGCTGTGGACTACTTTGAAAGCACGCGTGCCATCGGAGAGAACAACGGTTGCCTGGCTCAAGCAGCCTATGAGCTTATTTGGACATTTGAGTCCAGGTACTCAAGAACCTATTGCTTTCAGTATGACTGGAGACGACGGGCCTTTGTTCTTCCTGTTGTAAACTGGATATACTTTGTGCTGGTCAGCGGTCTTTGGCTGATCCCGGTCGTGAGCTTCATCCGAAAGTTCGGAGTCTGGACTAGCAAAGTCAACACCGGGCACTACCTGCATTTCATGTTCCGTGTTCGCCAGGATGTGCGCTATCGACGGCTGTGCTTGCTGATCGAGAGCCTGGCCTTGTTGACTACGATTTGTCTCCTTGTGTTTGCGTGGATGCTTGGAGTCTAAACCATTGTTTATCAGCGTTTTTCTAGTTTTTCCAGAGGAGGTTCAACAATTGTAGTTCCACAAAGGCATAGTGCAGAATTGGAGCTGCATGTCCGCCAAAAGCCCACTCTTACCGAGGATTCCTGATCTGGATAATAAAAACCAAGCTGGTCACTGGCTTGGTCATTGTGGCGAGCATGCGGGCTTTCACCAGGCCAGTTCATCCAACATTCGATTTTGCCAGTGAGGGCTTCGGCAACCTCTACTTCAGGGGCGCGCTGCCACTTCCCTCACAGGCCTTGGCATACAGCATCACCTCCGCTCTGGTTGAAGCAGAAGCTGCCAGCCATATCCAGCTTGCTCTACATCCCGAGAAGAGGGTAATTATGCAGTAATTTGGGTCTACATGACTGCAGTGAGGTCACTTTTTCGGGAATCGTACAGACGTGAAGTTCGCTGGATGCACTTCACATAGTGGTCCCGACTCGTAGGCTTGTCTGACAACGGGAGTAGGAACCGTCTCCGAGATATTTGATGTTGAAGTTTTTCGGCTTGTGCAATTACTGAAACTTGTTCATGCCTGCGAGCGCCGGAGCGCTAGGGACTTAGGCCTTGGGTCATTCACGGTAGATAGCCAACTCTTCGTGGAGCTGTAAGCCGTCTGATTGGCAAAAGTCTGGGCAACCACTCTAAACCCAAGCCCTGAAGCTAGCTCTAAACATTAGTTGTAAACCCTAAACCCCTAAACCCTAACCCCTAAATCCAATCCTCTCGACTTGGGACCCAAGGTTGCAGACGGTAAGGGCTTACAGCCAGATCCGAGGATTTCCAAGCCGTTCCTCGCCTGTTCGGCACATGTTTGCTCTTGCATCGGGCTTGTGAGGGCACTGCGCACGCTGCAGTTCTATGGAATGCCTTGTAGTCAACATATTCATGTGAGCTATAGTCTAAACTCCTAAAAAGGGGGTTATATAGGGGATTATATAGGGGACTACTATAGGGGATATTAAGGGGGGATACTAGGAGTTTAGACTATAGCTCATGTAGTGCAGTTGCCATTTGTTTGCCCGTGGCTTGATCGAATCAGGGTTGTTTGTGTTCAGGAGAGGCGTGGGAGTGTCCATTGCTTGACAGTCGCTTAGTTACCTCTTCAGGCTGCCGGCAGACATCCTAAACCCTAAACCCTAAACCCTAAGCCCTAAACCCTAAACCCTAAACCTAACTCAAAAAGGACAGCCTTTTACATGGAGCTTGGGGCCTAAGATTCTGCAGATGTACATGGGAGTTTCCCAAAATAGGGGGACCCCAATATAGACCCCAAAATATTATAGTCCTTATTATGGGGACCCCAAAAAAAGTACCCCTAATTTAGGAAACCCCCACATTGTCAAGTGGGGTATGCCAGGGTCAAGTACTTCAGGTCCTGACTGCAGACAGGAATGCCCCAACGGATCTCATTGGAAGTTTAGATGTTTTACCCTCGGGCTCCAGTTACCTAAATAAGGGGTTCTAGGTTCTATGTACCCCATTTTAACAAAAAGCCCAGTAACCCACGACTGTATAGGTAACTGGGGGCCCTAGGGCTATGCCATGTGGAGCTTCACAGTGAGGGATGTTGCTGTACAGATTCGGAGTGGCGCGTATTTTGCCAGTTTGGGACGGCCGATTGGAGTTCCAGGCTCCGGCCAATGTTCTACAATGTATTAGTTTCCATTTTACTTTCCACTATCCCTATATAACCCCAATAATGAGGGGTAAGGATACTCTGCCATGTTCTAGGCTGCATCACCTCTAATAGTGAAGGCTCCGCCCTGCCTCCTTTGCATTAAATTCGTCCACAGTTTAAACTAAGGTATTACATTGAGGTTATGTATTGTTAGCCAGGACGGTGCTGTCGAGGCCGGCGAGCCCGATCCCAACTTGATCTGTTACGGAGGATGCTGCGGGAAGCGGACTACAACTCCACAAACTCTCTGTATTATTTCGAAGCGTAGGAGCCCAAATTCATTAGCCAACAAATGCTACATCCAAACTCGCTCGCTGCATCCCAGACCAAAGGCTTCAAATTGTATATCTGAGGCAACTGCAGAAGAAAGGTTTTCAAGAGGGGACAGTACACGAGCCTGTTATTTCCCGCATGTATCTCCTTCTAACCCCATATAGCCTGAATGAACCTGCTTGTAAGCTCCCCCCGATTGGAAAACCCTCCCGAATTGCGCTTGTCAACCCAGTCTGCTGGTCCGCTTGATGGGAACCGCTGATGCTGAGTTCCTCCGCAATGTAGCCATCCCAGCCGTGGCTTAGGGTCTAGGTTAAGGTTTAGGTTTAGAGTCGGGCTATGCATTTCAGTTGTTCATGGAGCAGTGGGTTTTTGAGAGTTTCCATGCTCAATTCCAAAATCTTAATGACAGTGTCTCGCTTTAAAGCCATTTAGGGTGTTTGGATGTGTTTGGAGCACTTTGAGGTCCAGGGCTTTGGGGTCAAGGTTTCTGATTTTGCTTCTCCTGATGATGATAGACAGGTTGTATGTTGTAGCTGTCCGTACAGACTTCGTCTCCGAAGCGGGGCCTGGGAAATAAAAGGATGCTGCCGCAATATCAAACTCCTGGTGCTTGATCCTGTGAAAGGGTGGGATGTGAATTAAATCCCTCGACAGAGACCTCCCTGTACGCCTGTCATAGTATCATTCACATGTCCAGTGTACATGTATCATTCTGGGTCTCCCACATGTATGAAGGACCCATAAAAACCTCAAATGGGCCATGGTCTTAACTCCTAGTATCCCCCTTAATAACTCCTTAATATCGTCCCCTACATGATCCCTGTCATTATGTAACCCCCTCTTTAAGGAGTTTAGATTATAGCTCAGGTACCGAACCTGAACCTTCAACCCCTACTTGAAGGATCGTGCTGTT
>CAJNIZ010043105.1:26807-53622 GCA_905231905.1 Symbiodinium pilosum
ACACCATGAACCTTCAAGTAAACCCTAAACCCCTAGCATCCCTAGGTCCAACGTTGTCTTGAGGGGAGACTCGCGGCCTCGGAGTGATCTGCATTTCTGGATTTTCTCGAAGTTGTGTGTCGTGCTTTCCAGATAGGAAGGGTTAGGGTGTAGGGTTTAGGGTTGAGGGCCTCGACCTCTTGGGTAAGTACTAGAAGGACCCTAACCTTGAGGATTGCCCACCTAAAGGTTCGTTGGGTAGTTCTATGTAGACCCACCAAAAACGATATCAGGAAGGGCGTGAACAAAAGTGGAATACTACCACAAACATGTGGAAATGCAGCTGTGAGACAAGGGTGCCTTTGTCCTGAGCTGCCTTCGAGAATGACTTGTTCCACAGGTCTCAACACTAGCTAATGTAGGAAAATGATTACCAACATTGTTCTTTCGTAGCCCGTGTAGGATCAGTGCTATAATCGCAGTATCTCTTGTCTATTTTTTTAGGCCTCCACAGCAGGGATGTGACATGCTTTCCCCAATTGATTTCAACATGCCCCAAAAGGGGGGCGTCAGAAGCACGTGAAGCGAGGCCCACGGTCGTTTGCCTTATGTGGCTCAGGTGCAGTCTGGGGGTTTCCGAAAACAGGGGCCCTTTTTTGGGAGTCCTTTTGCAAGAACATGTACGAACTATAGTGTTTTGGGGTATATCACCAGGTATGGGAGACCGCGAATATTTGGAAACTCCCATCTACGCGCGCTTCAGAGAAGAAAGGTGTGGTCCAACGGCTCTGGCAAGTTATCATGCTGAACCCCTCGCGTACTAGCGGCACCATGTCACACGGGTGGTTGTCAAAATTGTGGTCTCCTTTTGGGTCCCTATAAGATTACGGCACCTAATATTTAGGGTACCCAAAAAGGGACCATAATTTTGACAACCACCCATATAGCTGAGAGATGACAGGCAGCACCTGTAGCCATGCACAAGCGACTTCGCGCCATTACCCCCCCTACGGAAAGCTGACAGTCAATGCTCACAACTGTTGTTCAGTCACTGCCTGTGCCGGGCATATCATCTCAAAAGCACCGCTATCTTACAATCCCGTAGAACATTTCTATCTTTTTTCTAGCTGTTATGACCAGCGTCCCAAGACGGACTACTGAATCTGTGTGAGCAACCCTTTGGCTTAAGATTGAGCGTTTGGTGAGGGAGAAGGTGTATGTATGTGATTGTGAGTGCAGGTGTCAGGCAAGTTAGGTAGGGTTCAAGCTTCATGGTTTAGGACCACACAGGCTAGCGCAGCTCGCTACGCCCAAAAGCAGAAGACCCTCAGTCCCCCAAACCTCTGCTGATAAACTTACCATGCTGTGCACAAACGGGCGGCAAAGGGCTTGCGAAACTAAACTACCTACCCCCTTCATTCATGTCATCCATACACCTTGAAACCCCTCAACCCTGAATCCTGAGATGCAACGCTTGTATCTCGCATGACGCCCGTTGGCAGGCCATGGGCGGAGACAAACTGCTCCAGGAGGCTGTACACTAAGTGCGGATTGCAATGCATTCCACTTAGCGCTCCAAACGGCCCAGAGTATGCTTGCAGACTGTGGGTCTGTTTAGGCCCCAATCCATACTGATTGGTTTTATAGATTTGGAATCCCAAGGGCAAGCCACTTCTGCGCATAGCTTTGGGCACCTTTGTAGAGTACAGTCGGTTGAGTTGTGTTTCGTTCAGTTTCTTTTTTGGGGGAGGCTACTGTTGTTGGATTTGTTCAGGCTGCAGGCTGCCGTTTGCAATTTTTCGGGGGATCCTGATAGACTAAGCGTTTCCAATGAACATAGTTTGTGACTTCCCCATTGCATGCCGGATCCCCCTACTTGTTTTCAATCCGGACAACCACAACTTTAGCAACCTGAAACCTGGACTTGCTTCAGACGGGCTTATCAGTGGCATTCAGCATAGCTACATTCTGGGTTGACGCTTCTCCACAAGGGAGATATTCAGGGAGTGTCAACAGTTCTGGGTCATTGTTGAAATTGAAATTCGAATGCTCTTAGTCTGTTTCTGCCAAGGTGTAAGAACATCAGCTTTATAAGATATGGGTGGTTGTCAAAATCATGGTCCCTTTTTGGGTACCCTAACTATCAGGTGCCGTATTATAATAGGGACCCAAAAATGGACCATAATTTTGACAACCACCCATATGAGTAAACAAACTCAAAGCTGGCTCGATTGTGGCAGGGGTTGGCCTTGAAGGATGCCTTCTCTCACTTAGTTTAGGGTTTAGGGTTTAGGGTTTAGGGTTTTTGGATTTCTATAGTAGAGTTTAAGCGTTTTTTTAGCCCTGGTTATTGGGGAAGAGAGTTCTACTTTCTCAGAGGCTACCGTGATGAAAGCCGTTGACTTCAAATCATTGGATGTTGTATAGTCCCCCTTAAGTAGATAGAATATGGGGTATATGGGGATCTTATTATAATATACCCAAAGCCACATTCTATCTACTTAAGGGGGACTATAACTACACCCCTTGCTACCCCTCCAGAAAATGTTACCTACATAGACCCTAAACGGGCCTTACTTGTGGTCTGCTTGGAAAGGGACAGTTAGGGGGTGGTGTGTAGGATCTCATGAATAAACTCATGTAGTAAAGCGCGGGGCGCTTCTGGCCACGACATGCCACGACCTACCGGGGCGTGGTGCGGAACACCCCAGAGGATCTTGACCATGTATGGCAAAACCAGGAAACCCTCACAGCATACCTGTGCCACAGCGCTTGCGAAGTTCCGCCGAGCCTGCACGCCTTCAGTGTGCAGGCTTTACCCACCCACAAACTAACCTGGAGTCACCATAGCATGGATGCGTACAACCGCAGCAGCTGCCTTGTCAGGTTCCGTGCTTGTTTGGTGGGCCTAGCCTGGTGTTGAGAATTTAGGCATCATGTCTCATGCAATCTCTGACTCAGAGAGGGGCTTTGAAAGTGTGATTGGCTTTCGTAGGCCATGTCCTTAGTAGCAAGAAATGCCCCTTTCTTCTAGAAGGGACAAACCTTCATACCCTATGCTTCATCATGGACTGGTCCTCATACAAGACCATGTTCGAGATGCTAAGTTTGAAGCCTGCTTTGAATCTCAGCGCTACGTTCCAAAGTCCTTGAAACCTTCCAGAAATTGCGGCCTTTTTTTTTGTGCAGGAGCAGAGGACAGTCGTGACCAAAGGTTGTGACAAATCTAGAAAGGTGCTGCATGAAAGCACAAGTTCGCACCTCTCGCATCATTACTCTACATGATGTTGAAGAAGGACCTACGCAATCTTGAAGACCGCAACACAAATGCCAAAAACGCATGACACGACCTGCCCCCGCAGTGTGAAGTCGTGTGCGCAGCTTACCAAGCAGACTTCATAATAACTTCTGAAACCCCCCTAGACTAGACTTCAAACTTGCAAAAGGCAACCTAGCCCCATGTAATTACCTCAGCCACTTCATCCTGACACCCCGGGCCAGAACTCCCCCGATGCAGCAGAGAAACAACTCCACCTCTCAAAGCTTGAGCCCTGAAGCCTGAAGCCCTACTTGATCCCAACTCAACTTTGCAGAGCCCCCCAAAGCCTCTGAATTATCAGATATATTATCCCCCTGTAGTGTTTATAGCATTTTTCTACATAGTAGAAACCCTCAGTCATGAACCCTATAAGCCCTATATGCCCTGCAGGCGCACAAAATCCTCCGAAGCGCGGCTGGGAGTGGCCGGCTCGGCACCGCTTCGCGATCGAGGCACCGCTTTTGATGCCAGGGATTGTAGGTTTCCACCCTAAACCCTAAACCCCTAAACCCCAAACCCCTAAACCCTAAAACCGTCACTAAGTACACCTAGCCTCCGCTGGTTTGTGTACAGAGTAGGTAGGGCTCAGGGTTGAATGTTCCTAGAGATGGGTAGGCAGAGTCCGAGGAATTAGCCGTAGGGTTTTGGTATCCGGTTTCGAAGTTGATGAGGATTTCACCCAGAGGGTCCATGTACCCAATACTTAGGTAATTGGGTTTTGGGTAATAGTAATGATAGTACAGGTTTTGGGTAAGTATATGATTATGAGGTACTTGGACCCTTAGGGTCAGACTTGGAGTACAACCCCAAGGTTTTCTCGTCGAACCTTTGTTTGGGCTTCCGGGAGGCTTCGATCTCTATGCAAAGTTTGAACGACAGACGCCGAGTTCTTTCCACTTGCTTCCCGGAGCCATGACCCCCGACCCTACCTTGGGCTTTTTGCCCGCAACCTCAGTCAATAAATCCACTATGCCCTAAACCCTAGTATTTTTTTAGTTCGACGGCAAGACCGTAAGCCTCCCTTAGTAAACAACAATAATGGCGAATCACAGGGAGCATCAATTAGAACATGACATGTCTAGGGTTATGAAGGGCTTTTGTCCACGTACTACCTGGTAGGCTGACTGAATGACCTTCATGGGAGGGTTCAGGGTTCAGGGTTGAGACGGGTGTGCTGTAGGGTTTAGTGGCAGGCTTGCTACACCCAGATCCGTAAGTGCTACCTCGAAGCCGCTAAACCCTGAATTCTAAAGCCCCCAACCCCGAACCTCAATCCTAATGCTCTATTACCTCATCCTCAGCCCCAAGGCCCTAAACCTGAATCCCTAGACCCAGCGACCAAGCCCAGATCCTAACAAAGTCGAATTTGAATCTCTTTTGCTTTCAAGCCGCTTCAAGCCCCATAAGGAAACAGGAAGTTAGGGTTGTTACTCGTGCCCCAACGCGGAATCAGCTAAATCTTGAAATGCTTACCCTTACGGTCCAAGTACCTAATATACTTGCCCAAAACCTATACTATAATTACTATTACCCAAATCCCAAGTATCTAAATATTGGGTACATGGACCCTTAGGGTTAGTTCCCCTAAGCCCTAAACCCTAAACCCTAAACATTGAAATGCTTAGTTCACGGGTGCCAGGAGTCGTAGCCGTAGCCGAAGGCGGAGACGCGAACGAAGCGTCTCCGGCTCTCGCGGTATCTTGGATTCCTGAGATTCACCCTGAAATTTGTTTTGGGTTGAGAGATTTGAGCCATAGTCTAAACTCCTTAAAGGGGGGTTATATATGGGACTACTATAGGGGTTATTAGGGGGGATACTAGGAGTTTAGGCAATGGCTCATATGGGTTTAGGGCTTACGGTTTTCAGGGCTGGCCGCTTATTAAAGTGTAGGGCTTGATTCAGTAGGAGTGTGACGTGGACTTCTGACATGAGGGTTTCCCGGGGAGTTGTCCTTGTGATATACACCCCAAACTGCAGATGATAACATGGCTACCTTCCCCAAACTACAAAGCCCCCGATCAGGCCCACCTGCAGTCTGCAAAAGCGCTTCTGTTTGGGTTCTAAACCCTCAGCTGGGGTACATTCCACACGCACATGGCCGGAGAACTGCACCAGACTTGATCGCAGCCAATTCGCAGATGGATGTTTACGAGAGCCAGGGGCCTTTTGAGGGAGTCCCTAGAACAAGGGCCCTAGGTCGATATTGTCCCCTCCCTCGAAGTATGCTAGGCGCCAGATTTGTTTGAGGTGTGTGGCTTTGTTCCCAGGACTCTCATTGAACCAACCCTCCCCAAAACAATGACCCCCCCCAACCTAACCCCCCCGCCCTCCAATAATGAATCCATCCAACATAGCATCATCATGTACAGGCGATGCTCAAGATGTGCCCGATCTTGGCAAACTCAGTTTAAGGTTTAGGGTTTGCTTCACACGAAACCCTATGTCCCCAACCCTGAAGCCTAAGCACCTGAAAAGGAAAATGGCACAAAATAAATGAGATTCTTGTGCATATGAGCTATAGTCTAAACTCCTAGTATCCCCCTTAATAACCCCATATAACCCCTATGATACTCCCCTACATAATTCTTTATATAACCGCATTTAAGGAGTTTAGACTATGGCTCATATAGCAAGTAGGCCCACTAAGTCAGAACATCATCCTAAAGCCTACTCCAGGGCGCCGCCAGCCGCCCAACACCCGCTCCAGCGGCTCCTACCGAATCTTGGACCAAGTGAAGGAACCCCAAGCCCCTAAACCCTTAACCCTAAACCCCCTACCCTAAGGGTCCAAGTACCCAATAATCATATACTTACCCAAAACCTGTACTATAATTCCTATTACCCAAAACCCAAGTACCTAATTATTGGGTACTTGGACCCTTTTGGCTAGGGTGTCGGGTGTGGAGTTTTAGTTGTTTGTTTTAGTGTAGAGCGTGTGGTTTCAAGGAATGAGCCATGTGTGGAATCTGCGATTCCCGAGGTGGGCGCAGGTTTGTTTTGGTTTGGGATTTGGATTTTTCCGGAGGGTGCCGGGTGTGCTTCTCAAGAAAAGGTAGCGGGTAAGGCCTTTTGGGATAGTAGCTCTTCAGTTTCGTCGCTGAGGAGATAACCCTAAACCATCTAAGATAAACCTTTTGGGGTCTATATATTCCTGCTAGCATGGAAAAGTCCGCGCCTTTTTCGTGCTAGGGAACTCAACAGCCAGCTCTGTACCCAGTTGCAGCTCTGCACCCCGATATGCCTTTCGCTAAGCCAAGGAGAGTATAAGTATAACCCCTACAAGCTACATGACAACCCCCAAACTACCAACTACAGTCCCCATGACCCTCCAAGTAGGGAGCATGTCGTTGGGGGAGGCACTGCGGCTTCCAATTAAACAGATAATACCTATATTGGTTTAAGGTTCAGGGTTTGGGGATCCAAGTATACAAAATACTACCTACACGGGTTTCGGGTGTAGAGATCCAAGTATAGAAATGATACCTACATCGGGCCCTAAGGTAAATACAAAAATTACCTACACTGGGCAAATTGGATCCTTAGGGTAGGTTCAGGCTTGAAGGTTCTGGGAAAATGCCGGTCTTAGGGCATATGTCCTGCGTTTCTTTTGCTTTGTAAGTTCAAGACTGTACTACTTGAAGACTTATGAAGACGGGCACATATGAACATATGAACGAAATTACTATTGGAACCCCTCGCCTTCAAAAATTTCTAAGATGAGTGAAGCACTTTTGCGACCCAGAACAAGGCTCCCCCACGCCGGATGGACGTGCTCGGGGACAGGCCAGGGCACTGTAGAAGCCTAAGCGAGCTATAGTCTAGAGTCTAAACTCCCTAAAGGGGAGTGATATAGGGTTTAGGTTTTAGGGTTAAAACTTCGTAAATTTAAGCGGAGTTAGAGGAGCGTTACAGGAAGTACTGAAGGGGATACTCGGAGTTTAGACTAGCTCAAATAAGTACCAATGTATTGTCCCTGAAGTGTGAAGGGTGTCGGGGCAGTTTAGGGTCATGGAGAATCAATCACATGGAAAGCAACATGGAACATGAAATAGGGAATCGGATTGTAGAGAGGTCTACAGGGATAACTGCCAACATCACGCTCCCAGATTCTTCGTGTGGTTACTTATAGTAGAGAGTACTTCAAACAGACCTCAAAAGGGTCTTGGTAACTGCTTAGGCCTCTACATAATGTTGGAACGTACCAGGCATGGTTGAAGCCATGTTGTTTTGAACAGAAATATACGGTGCATTTGCAGTTTTATCATTTTCGCGTACACGCAGTAGAGCGGAACCCTGTTTACAGAAACTACCGTCGGGTCTTGCAGGGAAGCGCTCATATAAAAGCTGCGCATGCCTAAGCCTGATACAAGAAGAGGATGACAGAATTGCGTTTAGGGTGTAGGGTGGTTTTTGGAGCTTTGATGAAGTGTTGCACCGGAATCTGTAAAGGTTTGTGTGAGGCATGTAGGAGGGGAACCCAAACACACAGCTATCGACAACTTGCCTGTAAAACAACCCCGAGCCCTAAAACGCAGTTTAGGGTTTAGGGCATGCCTCTTGGTTGGACCTTGCTACAACTTTAGTAATTCTAAGTTCCGCTTTTTCATGTGGTAGTTTCCAGAAATAGGGGAACCCCAAAATTGAACCCAACATACGATAATCTTGCTTATTGGTACCACAAAAAAGACAACCCTTCAAGTTCTGGACAACCTCCATAGTGAAGGAGCCAAAATCTTAAGTTCCAGGTAGGAAAAAAGACCCAAGCTATAACCAGGGTTGTTGCAATTATGGTATGCTTACTAAAAGTGTTTCTCAAAATGTCAACCCTAAACCCTTAAGCCGTGTTTTGGGTGGGGACCTGAGCTGTCTGATAGGCCCGGGCGGCGAGGAAAGCAAAGATGCGCCCTGGCGTGCAAGGTCTTTGGGTTTGGGGTTTCAGGTTTTTAGGGTTTGGGGGTTTAAGGGGTTTTGGGTTTTGTTGTCCTTCTTTCGTCGGAGCAGAATGACTCTTACATCGCCCATTCCGCTATTCCCAACTAAGAATGCTTAACATCGCAAAGTACGCATGTAATCCTCCAAACATGGCAGCTTTGGGCCCAGGCACGGGCATTTCCGCATGTGGTGGGCATTGGTGAATTCCATGGCCCTTTTGCTAGCTGCGATGACATTGTGCCCGAAAGTGACAACTTTGTACATGGCTTCCCAAGTGCGGTTTAGGGGTCTGGAGCTTTTGCCCCCCACCCCCGCCCCACTGAACAAGGAATTATCAAGGCCTTATTTGATGTACTGTATACTAGTAGAAATTTCGGCTTATAGAGGGTAAGGAGCGTATTGGTACCTCAAAAGCTTCTACACTCCCAACCCTCAATCCTAAACTTAAAACCCATGCTTCAGCCGCCTGACATCCGGGTTGCAGCAGGTGGTCCTGCTAGGCAGAGTGGGGTTCAGTGAGAGCAGAGTTTCAAGGTTTCGGGGCTGAGGGTTTCAGGGCTTAGGGTTTAGTGTTGTTCAAGCATGCTACCCGCTTCCAGCAGCCATCAGGTGCGGTTTCCAAACATTGGGTGTCCCTTGAGTCATTCCCCCTCCCAGTAGCCGTCCTTGAGGGCTACTCTATCTCCTATTTTCCATTGTGATAACCGTTAGTGTAAGGGGTAACGACACAAGGTGTGCCTAGGGTCCTGTAATGAGGAGCATCGTGAGCGCGGCTACCTCAGGGGACGGCAGGGACGGCTAGGCTAAAGAGACTCGTGTGGGGATTTAGGGTGAGCTGTCCATACTGCTAGCTAAGCAGCCGAAAGGTGCTAGTTGAACGGTTGTTTGACTTGGTAAGTCGACCTATTATCCCAAATAACCGAATAACCCTTTATAATGGGCCTGATACCCCCAGCTATTAGGTAGGCGTAATAGAGCCGTCAAGAAGTCCTTTCCTTTTTCGGGCTTTGACTGGGTTGCTGTTAAGGAACTTAAAATGAGTTGCTTTAACAAGCAAACCGCATTAGTTACTATATATCCGTATTTTGGTAACTTAAATTAAATTCCGGAACAGCAGCCCAGTAGAGGGCTTGAATTGGGTTGAGCATTGTATTGCAAGGGCTTCAGCTGGAGTGGGTGATTGAATCCAGATACCTACCCTAGATCAAGCCAAATATACTAATATACTCTTGGTACCTATCCCTGAGGGTCCAAGTACTCAACAAATGGGTACTTGGGGGTAGTACAGTTTTTGAAAGGGACGTATATACGTCTTGGGCATTCGGACCTTCCGCTTTTTTGCCCCCGCCCCCCCCACCCCCCACGCACGAACAATACTAAATGACATGCAGTGCCGTGCTCAGGATTGCTTCGCTGATGGGCATCAGATGATGTCACTCCAGCAAAGCATCAGAAAAGGACTCAAGTTGTATTGTGCGCCGTGGTGGAGTGATTTGGAATGGAGAATCTGCTATCACAAGTCAGCTTACATACCCTCATGCCCTAAAATAGTGGGATCCATGAAATACAGACCTTCCGGGGTTCGGCCACTGCTTTGGAAGAAGTATTGGCTTCGTCAGAACAAGAAGAAGCCCGAGTGGGGCAAAACAATCTTCCTGCAAGGCCCAGCACCTACCATGCAGCACTGCATAGAAATAAAGGTTCGTTCAACATTACGCAGGGTCATCTACCCTCGCCTTGGGCGGTTAGAAGTGTGCTTCCGATGCTTTCCTTAAACCCTAGACCCCAAACGCCTGAAACCCTAAAACGTCTAAACCCCCAACACGCCATTGGGCAGTTTGTTACGACCCCAGCCGACCTGAGCCCCACGGATAGCTTAAACAGCAGATACTTTCAACATGACCTTCATTCACGGTTTGAAGCCATGGGCATTTAGCCAGGTGTTCATGAATGGACTAAGGTACAGAAAGGGCTGTTGACTCCTTGAAAGCTGAATATTTGAGGATATGACCTCTTAGCTAAATAGCCCTCATCTGGTTATAGTACATGGCGGCCTCAAACCCTCCAAACCCCAAACCTCCATTGCCCTACTGCCGAACCCCACGACCTCTAGGGAATTGAGGATTGGCTCTAGGGAGACTGGGGTACACTGGATTGCTGTTATGGGGCTTAGAGTAAGTTGCCATCAAATATGTGTTTATCATGAACAATAGGGTTTCATTATTACAGTAACTTAGTTCAAGTTCCTTAACAGCGGTATATAGTGTTTATAAGGGTAGGCAAGGAGATCCTGAGAAGATAAAGTGGCATTGACATCCGGGGCACACCGGCCCAGCCTAGTTGGATGAGTGTTTTAGGGTTAAGGGAACCCTAAACCCGAAATCCGGATAAAGTCCGCGGGGTTGTACATCCAGATAAGGGTCTAGGGTTTGGGACAAGATACTGTGCGATCCTGCTACCTGCCAGCTCTCTAGCCCTTACGGGTCCAAGTCGCCAACAATTATGCGAGATATAGTCTAAAGTCCTTAAACCAGGATGATAGAAGGGATCATATAGGGAGCTGCTATACGGTTATCAAGGGGATACTATTTACAGTACAGCGCATGTACTCCCCCAAAACCTGCACTACAACTTCTATTGCCAAACCCCCAAGTACCCAGCTATTGAGTGTTTGAACCCTTAGGGTAGACCATCCTGCGTTGCAGCACAGCAAAAGAAGGGCTATCAGGTTGGTTTCCCAGATGCGCTACGGACTAAAGCTAGGTTGGGGGGATCTGCACGGGCAAATATCGGGGGTATAGGGGGACCTATTAAGAACACGCTAGAACTTCGTCCAGGGGGCAGATTGGGATTTTTGTTCGAGAATGGCGGTGTTCGTAAATCAAGAAATGTATCAACTCAGAACCATGCTTGTTCAGCGGCGCCCTTAAACCCTCAATCCCCAAACCCTAGGCAACCATCCCTAAGCCCCAAAATCCTCAACTACTCCAACATCAAGCATTAAAACGCTCCATACCTGAGGCCTACCTTGATAGGAGTTTAGGGTTCCTAAACCCTGTCCCCCTTAAGTAGATAGAATATGGCTTTGGGTACATTATAATAAGATCCCCATATAACCCATATTCTATCTACTTAAGGAGGACTATAAACCATAAATCCTAGACCCTAAACCCTGAACCCTAAACCTGCATCTATCCTTGAGAAGTCCTTGGCGCAAAGCTGCACGGGCACTTCCTTTCGGTTCAGGACGTCCCAGAGTCGACTCCTTGTTCCATGATGAACTGACATGAGGGTTTAGGGTTTATGATTTAGCATACCTTTTTAAGGGTTCCCATAATAAGGACCATAGTATTTTGGGGTCTATAATGGGTTGCCCCTTTTTGGGGAAGTCACCACATGTTTGTAGGGTATTGCTTACGTTTATCGATTTTGCTCGCATTTATCGACCATCGACCCTTTAAACATCAAACCCCCAGTCGATAGGGTTTAGGTTTGGGGAGCCACCAGTGGAAAGTTATGGGGATCTCCCAAAAATAGGGGTTCTTGCAGGGTTTAGATTCCAGCAGAAAATCTTAAGGGGGAGTGTTTAATTCTTTGGGGACTATTATTTGGGGGGTGGAGGAGGAGGGTTTAGTATAATAGGCAGGTGATTAGTCAAGTTTCCTTCCTTAATCCGCTCTGCCTAAGTTTACACACACCTCCCTCAAGAAGCATCTTACAAGAACAGTAAACCCTAAACCCTAAACGCCAAGCATTTTTGGGGCAGACCTTTTTGGGATTATACTGTTGATGGATGAAATCTTGCACCACCTAGGGGCCCTAAACTATTGTAATTCCTAGGACTTCAGGGACTCAAGGTGGTGCAAGATTTCCTCCATCAACAGTAGTTAGTGTCTCATCATGATTCTGGCGGGGGATTCTAAGACAGGCCTGCAGGAGGTTTAGGGTTCAGGGCATCACTGACCCGCAGAATGACTGGGTTGCTGTGAAGGAACTTAATTCAAGCTACCATATTGTGGGCAAAAAGAAAATTATGGGGAATCCTTGGAAGCCCAAACCTCCAAGACCTAAGCATTAGGCCCTAGACCCCACCCCTACACCACACCCTAACCCCTGTTAGGGAGAGGTATGAGCCCGAGGCGTTCCGGGCCATGGAAGGCAGAACTCCCAGCGCCTGTCTGCAGATTGAGGCGCCCAAACGGTTTAGGACAAGGTTTAACAAAGTTAGGGTTGAAGGTTTAGGGGTTACAGCCCCCATGAAGTAGATAGAATATGGCTTGGGGTATATATTATAATACGAGCCCCATATACCCCATTTTTTAAATTTACTTAAGGGGGACTATAGGATGTAGGGTGTAGGGTCAGGTGTTCAGATTCTAGGGCTTTGTGTTCAGGGCTGCGGGTTGCGGATTTGGAGTTCGGGGTTTTGGGCTTCAGGAGACTCGTAAGTGAGAGGACCCTTTGACTGGGCCTTTGTCGGGCATTCTCTGGGTAGGCTCCTGGGATATGTAATATTTTCCCTAATGGGTTTAATAAGGGACCCTATATGGGGGATTGTCAAAATTATGGTACCTTTTTGGGTCCCTATTATAATACGGGGCCTAATACGGGGCCTAATTTAGGGGACCCAAAAAGGGACCACAATTTTGACAACCACCCATATACTAATATTGTTCAAAGGGTTTTAGGGGCCAACCCAGTTCTCAATTCGCATTCTACTACAGCGCAGAAAGGGATAGAAAAGTATTTCTGCCATATGGGTGGTTGTCAAGATTATGGTCCCTTTCTGGATCCCTATTATAATACGGCACCTAATATTTAGGGTACCCAAACAGGGACCATCATTTTGACAACCGCCCATATATAGTATGAGTCTTATCCAAACAGACCCGTCGAAAGGGGTTAGAAGGATACGTTTGGATAGCGACAGGGTTTAAGGTTCAGAGATTTGGGTTTTGGGTTCAAGGCTTCTTGGTGTACGCTGTATATCAGGGTTTGGGTGTAGGGTTTAAGGGTTTAGGGTTTAGGGCTTAGGGTTATATAGCTGTTCTATATACAAGAACCAGTGTGCGAAGGTCTACGCTGCAAAAAAAGTTCAGGGCATATGACCCCGGAATGCTCTAACCCTTATCATAGGGGCCTCCAAAACAGGATTCCTAAAACCCTAAACCCTAAACCGCAAGTCCTAATTTTGGGAAATCTCGATACAGGGCTCAGGGTTTCGAATTTAAACTTGAGCAGCAGAGAGTGGCTGGCTAGATGCCAAGGTTCAAGGGTGAGGGGTGAATGACTGAAGATTGAAGGGTATAGGGCTCAGGGTGAAGGATTTAGGAGGGTGAAGGACTTAGGATTGAGAGATTTTCTGGTGCATATTGAACAGCTCCATTCTGGGAGTTAATCCTAAGGGGTCCATTCGACACTCCATAGACCCCTACGGCCCGAATCCAAAACCAGGAGCCCAAGCGTGAGCCCCCTAAACCCTGGACCTGGACCAAATAGCACATCAAGTCTTGGACCCTAAGCCTTAAACCCTTCACCGCTAATGGGCTTGGGGTTTAGGGACTGGTCCTGAACATGTAGATGTTTGTCAGGCTTTGGGGTTAAGGGTTCAGCGTTTGCGCGTGGTGGCTGTTTGAACTTTCAGTTGTGCCTGGAGCCGATCCAGCCCGTGCCTCGAAAGGGTTTAGGGCGAGTCTGATTGGACGATGGATTGCGCCGTGTCGCATCTCGTCAGAGCTCAGAGGCCGCAGACCCAGTCGCGGCAAGAGAGTGGCTTGGTGAGCCTGGAACGCCGGTAGTATAATAGACTATAATAATATGCAAGAATATACCTTTCTACTATACTATATAACTATACTATATGGAGTTCAGCCTTTGCCATTTGCAGTAGTGCGTCCTCTGGCAAGGGGAGTGCCCCAGTCACAGTGCAGAGCCGTAAGGCACCACTCCCTCCTGCGGCACCAGGTTGGAAAGCTACTATTTGCTTAAGAACCACCCAACAAATAAACAGATTTTCCTTAGAAGGGTAATATAGGGATTACTATTTTTATTGTTTAAAGGTTCTTAAGCAAATAGTAGAGAGTACCTGGATGGGAGCTAGCTTGCCTGAACCGCAGGATGTGGTGGTGTGGCTGCATGGGGTCAGTCTACTGGGCTGCTGTTAAGGAATTTAAATTAAGTTACCATACTGTATTATGAGTATATGCTAACAAGGTGGCCCCAATATAGACCCCAAAGTACTTTTGGCCAGTTTTATGGGGACCCCCACAAAGATATCCCTAATTCGGGGAAACTCGCATGTTGGCCAGACCCTAGACCCTACAACCTAAAGCCCGAACCTTAACTCCTGCACCCTCAAGTTGACCAACAAAAAACTGTATATTACGTAATAGGGGTTTCCTGTGATAGCAGTATGGGCGGGTCGGTGTGTAGGATGCCAGGCCTCAGTCAGACCATAGCAGCAGCTTTCCTGACCCCCAAGGTTGGGGTAGGCCGCCACCTAATGACGGTGCTATGGGTTTAGGGTGTAGGGTTTAGGGCTTCGGGCCTTTGGGATTTAGGAGTACTTAGGGGACCTGATCTAATTAGTTTTGCTCCTTGTGGTGACTATTACTGGGTGGAGCTAGCCTAAGCTGCAATACTGGTAATCGTGCACTTGGAGGGTCAGGGGGACTTAGTAGTTTAGTAACCCCTAGTAGTTTAGTAACCCCTACAAGCCACATGGTAACCGCAATGGTCCCCATTATTGCCTTACGTACTAAGCCCGATGACCCGAAGCCCCAAACCCTAAATACCATGGTAGTTTTCCTTTTCCTTCCCATTATTACAACTTTGAACCTACTTACTAAGTTCCCATGAACTTAAACTGTAACCCTAAACCCTAAACCTACACTTACGAATTCCATGGCCCTCCAAGTATATCTCCCCTAAACCCTAAACCCTCCAAACTTCCGCAGGTGGAGGTTGAGGAGCTGACTTCTGAAGCCAGTTTGAACTCGGAGGCAACGAAGGGCTAACAGCTGCAGACAGTTTTCAAAGTGGGATGCAGGGTTTTTGGTTTACTTTGTGGGTTTAGGGTCTAGGGTTTAGGTTTGTTGTTTAAGGAATTGGGTGGCTGGTCTCTTCAAATGGAGTGCTTTGTTGAAAGGGAATGCTCAGGAATCCTGACTATGGTTGGCAAGAATTACATCCAGTACTACAGTGTGGGAAAATACATAAATGCGGTCATCTTGTTTCACTTAATATCTTCATGCTATTGATATGAGTAAACCCTAAACTCTAAACCGCCACATTATTGATATTGAGCGCCCCTGCGCCCCAAGCATCGAATGTATTCGCCAATGCAGACCCGGGTGTTGGAGGTGTTTCGATATTCTTACTGGCTGTCATGGGTTTATGGAGTATGGGACCCCGGGAATACCTTATATTGGGATGATATAGGGATTGCATTCCCATATTCCCTCCTAAGAACCAGTAAGTCTTACTGTGAGAGGATTACGTTTAACATCTTGGGCCAAAAGGCTTGGAGTTCTGGGAAGACTCCAAATGGGGCTTTCTTGAAATAGGATGCCTTTAGAGCCCTTTTGAAGAGAGCTCACAAAAGGATGCTAGCAACAACAGACGAGGGAACCCTGAGGGGAGAGAAACTTAGTGTTTGATCCCAATCGGTCTATGTAATCTTTTGGTAGATGCGTGCGCCCATTAAACGTTAAAG
The DNA here is from genome assembly GCA_905231905.1 of Symbiodinium pilosum. Taxonomy (NCBI): domain Eukaryota; class Dinophyceae; order Suessiales; family Symbiodiniaceae; genus Symbiodinium; species Symbiodinium pilosum. The sequence goes on from CAJNIZ010043105.1 coordinate 42,753, forward strand.
TAGCTTGATGGCAACCCTTTTACGCTCTCAGTCACTAAGCCCTAAACCCTAAACCGGTGCACCTACACTGGACCTCTGGGAGAAAATGAATAGAGATCGGGTTCGCTTGCAGACATTGCACGGCTGGTGGCCATGGTCATGATCCGACAAGCATGGACTGACACTGGGAACCGAGGAGATTCTAAAGCGTGCTAAATACTTCAACACTTTGTGTAGGATCCCCCTATGCCAAAAAAACAAAGTAGGCTTCTACAAGGAAGATGTGCTCACCGAATGACTTCCGATCCCCCTCAAACTCAAGAGCATAAGGACGCCTATAAAAGCCACCATACTAAAGTGACAGTGGGAGACGACTACTATGTAACACCCTAAGCCTCAGACCCCAAATCCTGAACCCTACACCCTAGACCCTCCCACACCCTAAACCCTAAACCCCAAACCCTAAACCCCAAACCCTACTCCCTAAACCCCGAACCAGATACTGAGACTCCTGTAACCCAAGAGGTGTCTCCAGCTCTCGCCACAGCATCCGGCGATGAAGTCCTCGACGGCAGCCGGGAGGATAGGGTTTTTAGGGTTTAGGGTTCAGGGTTTAGGGTTAAGGGTTTAGGGTTTAGGGTTTTTAGGGTTTGGGGTTTAGGGTTTAGGGTTTGGGGTTTAGGGTTTAGTGTTTGGAGCTTTGTATTCCTAAACCCTAAACCCCTAAAGTTTGTAAGTTCTGCTGTCCGATGGCTTATCTTTTCTTGTTTAGAGTTTGTCGCCTAAGGTTCCACGGTTGGAACCTTCTTAGCTTTGTACGTAAGAAGGTTGCCTCCACAGACGCGGTACATGTAGTCGCCTTAGGAATCAGTTCCAGTGTCATTATAGTATAAGTCTGAAAAGTTACTGTTTTTTGTTACAAGTCTAAAGGGGTACAGGTACAAGGAGGAAATACTGTTGCCGGGGCGCAGGCGGCCACAAGCACAGCTCTGTGTGCACTTGTACGTTGTCCCTTTCGGCATTGTTGCAATTCCTGATGCAAAGAAGATGTTGATACAGCTCTTGACTAATTTTGACTAATTAGGAGGTTCAAGCATAGGATAAACCCTAAACCATCCTAAACCCTAAACTCTATAGGATAACAGCCCAAGATTCTCGCAAGCTGCATCCTCACAGGCTAATTATGGCGCCGTTTTGCTCTTCCGCAAGCTTTACTTACTCCGGTTCCTGTACCGAATCTGATGTATACCGGAGCCCAGTAGGGACATTTCCATTGTTTTTTTTTTTGGGGGGGGGGGTCGCACTTGCACACTAGAACGCATATCAGTGGAACCTCCCAAACATGGGGACTTGAAGCCCAGATCAAGCTCTTACTGGGGGCACCAACCCTCCCCAGTTCCCCCAAGAAACCCAGCCCTCAACTCTAAACCCTCAACACTAACCGCAAACGCTAAACCGTCAACCTTCAGTCAAAACGCAGTGTAGGGTTCAAAGATTTGGGTTTAAGGTTTAGGCTTTAGGGCTTAGGGTTTATGATTCAGGTCAATGTAGAAGCTCGAAAGATCGCTTATTTCAGACTCCTAGATTTCCAGGATAGCTATCATATAGCAACGGGGGTGCCTCAAACAGACGTCAGCATGATGTTGGTCATCAATTCGACGTTTACAGTACATAGCCCCGAAAACCAAAAAAACACACTCCCCATATAACGTTCCATGTTTTCCCAGTTGTTTCTCCTCGGACTTAAATGTCAAAAAACTCCTTATCCTTAGGACCCCTTCAAAGGGACCCTACACGCCCCTATAAACCTCAAGCCCTCAACCCGGAGGCGTACTCTCCCCCTCCATCAACCCTTATCACTAGGTTGCAGGGCTCCGGCGTCCTCCAATCCTTCAACCCGAAACCCCAACACCCTAAACCCTCAACCCTTAAACCTGGAACCCTAACTCCTAAACCCTAAGCCCAAAACCCTATAAACTCTAAATCCGCGGGTGTTGAGAGTTTAAATCCTCAGGGCTCAGGACTTACCTGGACCTGGAGAGTAGCTAAAAGCATTTGTTCAATGAAAGGGTGGGGGGGTTGGGAGCTTAGGGTTTAGGACTGAATATTCTCGAAATTAGGGATACCATTTGAGGGTTCCCTATAACAAGGACTTTTCGTACTATGGGGTCTCCTTTGTAGGTAGTTTCAATCAATGCGGTTCAGGGTTCAGGGCTTTCACACCTTTGACAAGTCCACGACCCCTAGCCCTAAATCCTTAAGCCATGAACCCTAAATCCTTAAACCCTAAATCCTAAAATCCTAAATCCCTAAAACCTAAATCCGTAAACCCTAAATCCTAAAACCCTAAATCCCTAACCCCTAAATCCCTAAACCCTGAACCCTAAACCCTTAAACCATAAATCCCTAAACCCTAAGCCCTAGATCCCTATGTCAGGACTCCTACGAGTCCGAGGATGGTCTCAAAGATAGACCAGGCCTCAGTTCAGTCTTAATTTAGGGTTTCTGGTTTAGGGTTTAATGCTTAGCTATAGGGGAGAGAGAGACGGATGTATGTTCATTTATGTATGCATACATCGGGTACCTCCAAAGGGGCTATAGGCCTATAGAGGTTGTTCAGGGCCGCTTGAGCGGGGTTATAGTTACGGGCGTCATAAAGGTATGGCATGGTTGGGGTCGGGGGCCTGAATTCTTGGAATAATAGGGAACCAAATGGAAAATCAAAGGGAAAATGACATGGAAACTGGGATGTAGGGCTCAAGTAGTATTTTGGCACGCGGGGAACGTAATCCCCATCTGGCCTTGCGGTTACAATCTTTTTTGAAGAATGCAATCTGATTTTGTCTGGGGGGTTCTAGGATTTAGGATTTGGTGTTTAAGATTTGGGGCTCAGGTTGAGGATGTTGGAGGATGTTGCGTTCAGGGTTCCGCAGTTTAGGGTTTAGGGTTTAGGTAGCTTTAGGGTTTAGGGTTTCGTGTTTAGGGCCAGGGCGCAAATGTATTGCGCCTTACTTCCAAGGGCGAAAACCAAAGTTTCCCATCAAACCAAGCCCCAAATCAGAGGACCCACGTGCCGCAAACAGACATAGAGGCCCAAAAAGGGCCCGGAAAGGATTACTGTCCTGGACCATGTTTGCTATGGGAACAGTGAATCCTAAACCCTGAACTCTAAACGCTAAGCCCCATAAAGATCCTAAACTCTACATAAATTCTTCAGAGTTATATGAGCCATAGTAAACACCTTCTCAAATAGGGGGTTATCGGAGACATTAAGGGGGATACTAGGACTTTAGAATATGGCTCAACTGCGCTTCTATGCTTGTTTGGGGGAGGGTAGTCACGGCCACTTCTTCGTTCCCTCTTAGGCGACTGAATTTCTCATCCCCAAGGCTTTCGGACGGTTAGGTTTAGGTTTGCGGGCTTAAAGTTGAGGGGTACAGGATGTCTGTAGGGTGTAGGTATTATTAAGCTTTGGAGTTTAGACCCTAAACCCTATAAGAATAAGTTTCGGAGTTTAGAGATTAGTGCGTTGAGGTTCTAGGGTTGAGGGCCCTCCTCCAAACGAAAACGGAAGCTGATACTACGACCGCCTCCTTGCCCCCTAGACCCTAAACCCCTAAGCCCCAAACCGCCAAGCCCTAAACTTTTTTTGGCTTCCAAGTTAGTTTGGGCGAAAGTAGGCCGTCCGGCTGGTCCTGGGCTTCCCCTACTACCCGAGCCCCAAAAAAATACACTCCCCGTAGCTTCCTCGTTAATGGGTTTAGGGTTTAAAGGTATTCAGGGATAGTTAGGACAAATTGAGGCCAATAAATGGGGAACCCGAAACCTGTACGGGGGGGCTAGTCTAGTAGGCAAAGGTATGCCATGAGGGTGCATTAAAATGAACCTAGGAGAAGCAACGTACGGCAAACTATTCGATGCTAGGCTTCAGCCACTCCAACTAAGAATATATACAAAAGGATGTCAGGATCCCTGACATCCTTCAACTCATTTTCCTTGGCTAAGGGCTTCCCGGCACCACTACTTTTTGAAAACCGTCATCCTTAACTAAACCTTCGAAATCCAGAAACCTAAACCTAAACCGTGCCCCAGGGATTAGTGCAGGCTCAGATCCAAAGATAGATCTTGGACGCTCCTGGAGCTTGGCGAACTTGCAGTCTGCTCCAGTTTGCGTTCCTTTGCCTGAGAAGTGAGGGTTTGGGGCTTATGGTTTAGGGCTTACGGTTTAGAGTTTAGGGTTTTGGGCTTAGGGTTTTGAAAGTCTGGAGGTAAGGTGCGCAGGGTCCAGAGATGTGTGCTGTGGGGTTGGTTGCATCAGGATTTTCACGGTCAGGATGCGGAGTTTTTTCATCAGATGCGGCGCATGAAGTTTTCTTGCGATGGCTTATGCCCATCTCTTTTTCATCCGAAGAGTGTGCAAGCTGCGGCAGCGTGGCGTTTAAGGGTTAGCCTGAGGTATTTTTCGGTCTGTAGCTTATCACTCATCTCTTTGAAGCAGCCCTTTTGTGATTCGTGTTGGCAAGACAGATCACGTGATTCGTTGGGTGCAATTTTTCCGGATCTTCAAACAAAAGCCAGCAGGAGGTGCCAGCGCGATCCACAGCCCAGCTGCAGACTTGATCCCTTCCCCCTACTATCAACCTCCCCCTGATATTGAACATTCCCAATACATTATATTATACCACATAGTGGGAGCATTTAACATTAGAGGGTTGTGGGGTTGTAATATTAGGGGGATGGGATTCGCGTGGCATTTGCAAAAAAACGCTTTTGGCTCAAGCATTCCCCCATCAGCTCTGTATCTCTTAGCAGCAACAGCCAAAAGTGCTTAGCTTCGAACTCATGGCGAAGATCATGGGATTTGCTCTCTTAGCGGCGGCCGTCTCCAATGTCCTGTCCATGGATGTGGAGAATCTGGGTTGCTGTCAAGGAATTTAAATAAAGCTACCATAATGAGGGTATATAGTAAAGAATAGGTTTTAATAGGGTTGCCTTATTATACTAACCCTGAAACCTCATATACCTTATATTTGTATATATACATATATGACGCCTATAAACCTTTCTTTTGTATTTATATACCCAGCCCTATATGCCCTATACATACCCTTAAGCTTCTTAACGGAAGCCTAGGAACGCGCTGGCGACCGATGCTGAATGTGCTCAGGGTGAAGTGTGCGCGCTTAACGCCTTGCAGCAGAAGGCAGTGTCGGAACAGGTGAGCAGTGCTTCAAATGAGCTCTAGTCTAGACTCCTTAAAGGGGGTTTTTTAGGGGATTACATAGGGTTTAGGGTCTGAACTCCTTAAAGAGGGGCTATTTAGGGGATTATCTAGGGTGTAGGGTTCAGGGTCTAAATTCCTTAACGGGGGATTGTATAGGGGATTATACAAGGGACTACTTATGGGCTTATTAAGGGGGATATTATGGTTCACGTAGCTCTAGCCCCCAAAAGATAGAGTACGATCATATCCTCATTTTGAGTATAGTCCTCTCTAAGAAGGATGTAATTTTACTTGGTCAACCACTTTCGAAACAGCCCTCAAGCGCAGACAAAGGACTACGTTAAGGACTCAAGCCAAGTTAGCAGAACACGAAGTATTTAACTAGCATGGTGTCCCCTTAAATCTGATAACCTTCTGGTAGTCTAAGCCCTAAATCCTCAACTTAGAGCGCCTGGAAAACAATCGACTCCGACGGTCATGGGGAGTTAGCAAGTAGGTCAATAATGGGGATAATTGGGGTTATTATGTGGCTTATAGGGGTTATCAACCTACTTACTAAGTTTTCCTGACCCTAAACCCTAAACCCTAAATTAGATGCTGTAGTTTCCATTTTCTTCTCCATTATTTCTAAGTCCCGCGACCCTCCAAGCACCAGGTGCAGACAAAGGAGTCAGAGGAGAAGTCTGAGGCCGCTTCACGGAGGGTTAGGGTTTGAGCATGTAAAGGTTTAAGGGTTTCAGGGTTTAGGGGTTTGTAGACTTAGGGGTTTTAGGGCTTAAGGGTTTTTGGGGGGGTTTTAGAGTTTAGGGTTTGGAAGCTTGAGGGGCTCTGGGTTTATAACCCTAAGCCCTAGACCTAAACCCTATACCCTAAACCCTAGACCTGTTGCCTCTGCACAATTGTGCTTTTCGACCTAAGTGCAGGCGGAAAAAGAGGCCGCAAAACAAAAACAAAAAAAAACCTAGACCTTTCAGGGGTTCTGGGTATAGGGGGTCCAGGGAGTTTCCTCAGGCGCAGGTTGAGAGCCAGCAGGAGGCCTCCGCGGACAAGGAAGCCGGGTTGCTAAGGGTTTAGGGTTTAGGGCATAGGGCTTAGGGCTTAGGGTTTAGGGTTTAGGGTTTAGGGTTTAGGGCTTAGGGTTTAGGATTTAGGGTTTAGGGTTTAGCTTTTTTCAGATTTTAGGGCTCTTAAGGCACCTTCAAGCAGCGCAGTAAGTTAACGGTCATTTGCGCACTATGCATGTATACATATATATATATAAATATTCATATGTATAGATCTGTTGGTAAAGTAAGTTACTGTTGTAAGGAAGCTGGATTAGATTCTATACTTATATGCATATCCATATTGTAATAACTCAGCTTAAGTTCCTGAACAGCAAGTAAGGCAGAGTGGGGCGCCGACCCGAAGCAGGCCCCTCAGGGCTACAATCCGCGCCTTACCTATCCAGCGCCGTTTTAACCTTTGTCGGTAGTTTGAACGTTTTAGGGTTTAGGGTTTAGGATTTAGGGTTTTAGGGTTTAGGGTTTTAGGGTTTAGGGTTTAGGGTTTAAGGGTTTAGGGCTTAAAATGCACCACAAGGCTACTTGAACTTGGAAAACTGTAGATTTTGGGTTTAGGGTCTAGGGACATCTCAGGTACTGGAACCAGCAGCACAACCCATATGGCAATCCTTACAACCACCAGTACAACAACCACTATGGCAATCCTTACGGAGTCCCGGGCCATCATGCCTACTGCCAGTCCAAGATTCAGGACTCTTCCTGCATCTGGTCTTTTTGTGAAACGACATGTTTATTTTAGTTGTTTCTTTTTCTATCTTAGTGTGTAGGATCATTTAGGGTTTTGGTGAATGACATGTTCACAAGTTTCCCTGGGCATTTAAGTTGGCTGCATAGGGTTTGTGTTTACCTGAACCGAATGTAGAACCAGTCCACTAACACCCACTAAATAATGACGGCATGTTTCCTGCTACCAGCAGGCGAGGCCTCAGCCAGTATGTCAGGCATAGTAAACTTTCAACATAACCGGAATGATAACCTTCATGGTACTTTTGATGGAGGAAATCTTGCACTAGCCAAGACTGATAGCCCCAATAGCGATACTCGTAGCTATAGTGCTTTGGGCACCCTGCGTGGTGCAAGACTGCATCACCCTAAACCCTAAACCCTAAACCCATCCATCCAACGTACCTCAGCAATTTCTCAGGCATGGTTTTCAGCTGCTCCAAGTCGCGCGGCCCGACGACCTGCAACACCAAGGACGACTGACAAACGTTTAGGGGGCTGGGCCGGAGTTTAAACTCTAAACCCGTAATCAATAGTTCTAAAAACATGTGATGTTACCCCTGTACACACCCTCTTGACCTTCTTTTCATGTAGTACCTGACATCCTCAACACCACTCCCACTGACTCCCTGAGGACTACTTTTGCTATTGCCACCCCGGTTTCTGCTCTGATGGCAAGGGCTGCGTGCCCCAGCAGCCAATGTACTCGCCATACCGCTAAGAAAGATTGTTTGGCACCAGACGCTGCCTCTGCATGTGACACGGTTGCGGTCCATGCTTGTTTAGATTTTGTGACCACGGCCACTTGGTGTGCAGAGGGCATGTGCTGCGAATCCAGACTACGGAGCAGTGTTTTCTAGTTATGTTTTGGTAGCCTCGGCCAACAGAGCTGGGAAGAAGTTTTGGCGGAAGACCGATTGTGGCAGCTGCTGCAAATCATTTGCTGTGGGTGGGCGTCCTTAGATGTTCTGGGGAGTAGCTCATAGATTTCAAAGGGTCTTACAAGCTGGATTCGGAGACTCATAGCACACAAAGTAAAACCTACGTACCAAGCCGCTGAGTTTTTAAGTAGTATACTCAAGGTTCTTTGCCTGCACGGGCCTAACTTCTCCTTGCTATTGTATGAGACAGCACCCCCTTCCGCCCAATCATGCTATGCTGTGTTCTAGAACAGTTGTTTTTTAATAATTGGGGTTTGGGGTGGCTTATAAGGGGGGAAGTCACTACACGCCGGTTTGGTATTCAGGGCTTGGGGATTTCCAGTACTAGTACGGAATGGGTCCCCGGATGCAGGTTGCTCTCTCATTGTTGGCTTCCCATTTTGTGCCCGGGCTTCTCGAAATCTGGGGATCCATCGTTGGGTTCCTGAACATGGAAGCCATGTTATTGGGAGAGACTTACAGGGGCTCCCTCTTTTCGGAGACTGCCCTTGCTAGGCAAACTGCCACATGCTGCTTCCTGAGCTCCCTCGCTCCAACCGCAAACCCGAAGTTTAAGACCTTAAAGCTTCTGTATGTTATAGTTTCCCAAGCTAGGGGGACCCCATTACAGACCCCAATATACTACAGTTCTTATTATGGGGGCCCTCAAAAAGGAACCCCTAAAGTTAGGAAACCCTTACGCCCGAATCCCTTATAAACCTTTGGACCATCCCCTAGAGTTCCCCCAAACCAACATCCAACAAGCTGCATGTACCTTCACAACTCTCGAGATGGAGTTATATGTACCATGGTCTAAACTCCTAGTATCCCCCTTAATAAGCCCTATAGTAGTCCCATAAAAAATCCCCTATATAACCCCCCTTTAAGGAGTTTAGACGATGGTTCATATTGGGCTTAGGGTTTAGGTTTTAGGGCAGTTTAGCCTGGGTTCAAAAAGGGTCTAAACTGCTTAGAGGGGTTATATAGGGTTTATATAGGGGTCTTAGCGGGCTCATTATGGGGGATGCTAGGAGTTTTGACTATGGCTCACCTGGGGTTCCAGGCTAGTTCTACGAAAGGCCTGGGATTTTTGTAGTTCTGCTAACGACTCACCCCCAATACGAAGCTAAACTTTTTTAATTGGGAGAGTTTCAAGTAGAACTGGACCTTTGGGGGGTATGTAGGCGGTCAATATTCAAAAGCCTATTCTTATCAGCCCTAAACTCCAGGCAGCCCCTATACAGCCCTATCTAATCCTCTACAACCCTTGTAGAGCCCTACACCCTAAACCCTAATCCGTAAACCCTAAACCCTATATTCTCTCTTCCTTATAGCCCTGTCTAAGCCTTGATAAAACGCTTGCAGAGCCTTATTCAGACCCCCCAAGGTTCTTTTCCGCGTGGCGGCGCAGGGCGCGGCACAAGGGCTTCAGGCGGCCGAGGCTAAGATGGCTCCTTTCCTGGAGGAGGCACATTGAGGATTTAAGGTTAAGGGCCAGTTGGGTTTAGGGATTAGGGTTTAGGCATAAGGGTTGAGGGATCAGGCAGTAGAGTTTAAGGTTTTGGGGATTAGGGTTTAGGGTTGCGGGCTTAGGGATCAGGGTTTAGGGTCTAAACTCCTTTGAGAGGGGTATACAGGAGAGTATATAAGGGAGCATTATAGGGCTTATTTCAGACGGCTTCTAAGAGTTACAGCGTTTAGGATTTGGAATTCAGTCTTCTGGCTCTGCGCAAGCCCCAGATGCAAAAAGGTTTTGGGGATTGTTGGGTTTCCCCCATTTCTACCTAAGTAAAAAGCCCGATATAGACGCGTAAATGCTGGACCTAAGGCTTCCAGGAGAAAAAGTATGGTTCAAAATCTGAAGAAGCTTCCCAGAACATGGGGCTTCCCGAGATAACGCCCATGCGATCATGGATGGGTTCTATAATCTCCTCACAACACTGAGTAGGGTTTATGCAAAAGAGGGTTCCGAAGGGTATCCCGTGTCAAATAGCGCAAAATGCTGATACCTGATAGCGGTCAGGAGCAGGCTACGGCAACGCCCTAGAGGGGAAACCCCTTTCATGTAGCCCCGGCCAGACGACCTTAAGCCCTAACCCTAAGCAGGGAATCCTACACCTTAACTACCTGGTGCTTAGGAGGGAATGGGGGAATGGATTATGGTGATTATTATTGGGAATATATAGGGACTACTATAGGGATCCATTCCCCCATTCCCTACTAAGCACCATGGAGTTAAGCCCTCCTCAACCCTAAGACCTCCGGGAAGAGCTATGAAACCCTCAACCCACAACGCTAAGCCTCAAAGGCTCAAGAAAAAAGGGTTGTTCTCCAAATTATGGGCCCCTTTTGGGTTATAGATTATTTTACGGCACCTAATGTTTAGGGGTACATTAAGATGGGATCCTGATTTTAGGAACTACCCAAAAGGGGCGCGTCAAAAAAGTAATGCCAGAACCCTGGAAAGACGCCAGGAGGACTCGGCATTCTGGATAGCAACCTGAGCCCACAGCTGCATGCCGACCCGACATATGTGTATATAAATATTTATATGTATACACTTGAAGGTGTATATATATATATGTAAATTTATTCTTGTATTTACTAAAAGACCGGCTCTGCAGTTTGGAGAGGGTTTTGGGGGTGTGCTAGTCTACAACCTTAGCAGAATTATGCAGCACGGAGAACATGGGAAATTCTCGAGGCTTTCTATCCTAAGCCGGAACTCTGAATCCTAAACCCCTAGACCCTCAAAGTCCTAACCCCAGAAGCCCTAAACCCTAAACCCTAAACCCCCCCAAAGTCATGACCCTAGAAGCCCTAAACCCTAAACCCGAAAGCTTCAAAACATTGGGCGAGTCGGAGGCAATGACCTGGGAGCCCACTGAGTTGGTTGCCGGGGCGGTGCACTTCTCCTACTTTCTGCCCCTGGTTTTGGTTTAGGTCTCTTATGGTTTAGG